>ML355013.1:0-86229 GCA_005239505.1 Nicotiana paniculata
CCAGATTATATTTGCAGCGCCCGTTTAGTCTTTCTATAAGACATAGTTGAGCGTGATCACTTAGCCTGATACAAAGTCTTTGTCATCTTTGTGAGGCATGAACCGGTCCTTATTAGCATATGACTTTGTTAAACTTTCAAAACTTTATCAAGTCTGCTTAGTTTCAAATGAGTTTGTTCTATGTATGATTTTGTCCCTAAATGCACTCCCCAATCCTATCCTACTCTTGTGAAATCTCACTCTTTGTTGGCTGAAAGCCAAAGCAATTTATGTATTGTCCCCTGGCCTTCTTGGTGTGAGCACTGCTCAGGGTTCATATGAGACCCTCGTGAACTCTGACACGCCAGAATTTGGTCCATAGTTTTCCTTGAACTATTCTGATCATTCTTCTCTAGTGTGAGCACTGCCTGGGGTTCTTGAAGCCTTTGAGAACTCTGACACACTAGAGATTTGGGCTTGGTATGCTCATCCTTGAGATAGAGGTGAATCATTCATCGATGGTCATTGTCTATCAATGAACATGGGCTTTTTGGAGTTATTGTGAGTTGAAGGCCTGGCCTGTCTAGGTGTATTTGGTCCTGCTGCAAGCTTCCTATAGTTTATATACTTTGTAATTCATTCATTCGATTCTGGTCTGTAATAATTATTTGTAATAACAATTGGGGCAATAATAAATTTGAAAAATGGGCTTATTTTTTATATTTTGCATGAAATGGGTGGATAACATGCCTATAGGCAATAGGCAACTGTGCTAAATACTAAAACTAGAACTTCATATAGTGTCTTGCTAAATGTCACTAGAAAGCATGCCTATAGGAACAATTGAGTAATTCTGAATATCCTTCGTTGTTATCATTGTCAACTGCTGAAAAAATCACCTGGATGATATGCCTATAGGTTTAACCGCTTCTACTTATAACCAGTAGGCAACTACGCAGTCACTTAGGAATTGCTTTACATAAACTGCTAGTATGATTAAAATCCAGAATCACATAGAGAGCATGTCTATAGGACCTAATAACCTTAACTGTTGAAACTGTCAATACGCCTAATCTATTTGCGTGCATTTGTTGCCTAATGTGTGGAGGCTAATCTGAGCCCCTATTTGCTTTTATATGAAAGTCCAACTTGTTTTTGTATGTCGCGTAGTTTTACCATTTTTGAGCAACCTAAGTTGATTCTAGAACCATCTAAAATAGAGGTCCAAATGCTTCCTGGGCCATAGGTAAGGGGCGGGTAGTGCACGCATCGGGTACGATTTAGATTTGATTCGAGCGCTTTAGGTAAACAACTCAAAGATAGCAATCAGGTAGCATGAGATGATAGTATGTGCCCGCTGAATAATATGAGTAACACCCCCACTTGGGGGAGTTACGAAGTATTATTCATGTTGCACGGGGTGATCCTTTAGGCTAAAAAACTTAGGACCCCACATTTCTATTAAAATAATTCCCTCTTCTCTCTGTTAGACTAATTCACATGATTTGAGTTCGTCCGGGACCCACCGTTGTGGACCTCAGGGAGTTCCCAACACCTTCTCCTCGAGGTAATTTGAGCCATTACCCGATCTTTGGTGATGCAACTAGTAAATTTGAGTCATTTGCAATAGGTGCCCTAACGCACCTTAATCTGTTAGGTGGCGACTCTTTTTTAATAACAATTCCTTCCTTTTTAAAAGAGTTGTCAATGTCGAAACTCGATTTCACGAGAAAAAGGGGTGCGACAACCCTAATGTTATGCATTGCTCGTTGCACGAGGGAAAAATCTAGCAATGTGCCTCGGATAACAACAAGTATAACAGGACCTCGGCTTCTGCAACTGCTGACCCTGAAACTAACCTTGTTGACCTGAGTAACGACCCCTTAAAACTCTAGAGTGAAGGTGCACTAATAAGAGCTAGTGGTGCACTATAGGCTAGCTGATCGGAATAAGGCATATGAAGGCCACGACCACCTGAAGCACAGTGGGATGCCAGGAGTGTTGAATGAAATGGCCTGGGAAGATGGCTTATACCAAAAGTACCCCTGCCTCCAAACTGGTTGAGCTATTGGAGTCTGATATTGGGGAGCCATCTACTCCGGAGTATGAGTAGCAGGAGTTTGTGCTCCTCCTCAAGCCTGAGAGACGGCTAGTTCCATGGGAAATGTACCAGTCTGGGCCACACTCTCCATAAGGCCCACCAAATGGACCAAAGCGTCTTGAAGCACTGGGGTGGTTATGACCCCCTCCGGGACCTGAGCTGGTCCGACAGGAACTGTCTTGGCTGGAACCTCCTCGTCAAACTCTACCTGAAGCTCCACTGCTGGTGCTGGTGTTGGTGTTGGTGCTTGATCTATGGGCTAAGCCCTGCGCCTACCTCGGCCTCGACCTCTGCCCCTGGTAGGAGCTGCCACTGGGAGAGAACAAGAGTAGAAGATTTCAATTAGCAATGAGAAAACAAAATTGCATGACAAGGAAGAATAGAAGTGAAATTTGTTCCTAAACTTCATAGCCTCAGGAAGATAAGTATAGACGTCTCTATAACAATCCTCCAGACTCTACTAAGCATGCTCATGAAATGTGAGACCTAGGAAACCTAGTGCTCTGATACCAACTTGTCACGACCCTGAATTCCCATCTTCAGGACCGTTATGGCGCCTACTATTTTGCTTGCTAAGAAAGCCAACATTAGAGGATTCTTTAAGCCAATTTTAAACAATTTCAATCACATAATCAATTAAGCTAAATAGAAGCAAAAACTGAAATGCGGATAACATAACACCCATAATATCTTATACAATTCAGATATGGAGTCGCAACTCACGAGCTTCTAAGATATACAACAAACAGAGTGAAAGAAATACAATTGTTCTAAATGAAAATAAACTGTAAAACAGAGAAAATAGAAAGGGACTTCAAGGTCTATGGACGCCAGCAGATCTACCTTGAGTATCCAACAAGCAAGTCCAAACTACTAAGCCTCACGATCAGCTAAGGTCGGTACCAAAATCTACACAAGAAGTGTAGAGTGTAGTATGAGAACAACCAACCCATATACTCGTAAGTGTCGAGCCTAACCTAGACGAAGTATTGGCGAGTCTATGACAGACACTCACATAATAAACCTGTGCAAATAACAGTATATGTACAAGATAACAACAGATAAAAGCTAATCATGTACTATTGGGAGGGGGACATGCTAAAGGGGATACAAGATACGAGAGATACAGCGGAAATGATAACCAAAACAGTCAATATGCCTTTAACTAGTGAAAACAATTAAGCACAATGAAGAAAACTACACGGCATCACCCTTCGTGCTTTCGCGCTCAACCTCATAATTAATCAATGATAATGCACGGCATCACCCTTCGATATTTTACTCTCACTCTCAATATAAATCAATAGATACAGCACGCCATCACCCTCCGTGCATTAACTCTCATAACATGGCACGGCATCACCCTTCGTGCATTAACACTCACAATATAGCACGACATCACCCTTCATGCATAACACTCACAATATGGCACAACATCACCCTTCGTGATTTAACACTCACAATATGGCACGGTATCACCCTTTGTGTTTTAACACTCTCCCTTACCATATAATAACAAACAAGTAATGACAGGGAGATAGGATCAACAATAACAAGCCTTACTTCAACAATGGTTCCACAATACCAATCTCAACTTTAGAATCAATACTCAATTATCACAAAATCCCATAAACACGGCAAGAACGATCAATTTAACAAATAACTAGTCTAAGCATGGATAACATAGTTAAGGGAAGCAATAATTACAAGGAATAAGTCTCACCCACATGCTATAACTCGACAACAACGCATAAGTACTCGTCACCTCACATATACGTTGTACCCAACATCTAAACATGTAGCAAGTAGACAAACAAGTCCTAATCCCTCAAGTCATGGTTAACCATGACAGTTACCTCGCTCTAAAAGTCCACTCAAAGCTCAACCATAACTTTGCCTTTCAAACAAACCTCCCAACCAATAGAATCTAACAAATTACCAACCAAACGATTCAAATTAAGCCTTAGGAACTACCCACGATTGCAAAAAATTCAATTTAGGTTATTATTGAAAAAGTCAACAAAAGTCAACCCCGGAGCCTGCTTGGTCCAAACCCGAAATTCGGACCAATACCCGATTACACATTCATCACCGAGCCCGGTTATATAATTTTTTTTGGAATCTGACCTCAATTTGAGGTCTAAACCCCCATTTTATAAAATTCTCTAATTCTACCCAAACCCCCAATTTTTACCATTAAAACACAAGATTTTAGGTTTAAATCTTAGGAAATGCAATGAAAGATTGAAAGAAACTAGTTTAGAATCACTTACCAATGATTTGGGGAAGAAGAGTTTTTTAAAAAATCACCTCTAGGGTTTCTAAGTTTGAAAATTTGAGAGAATGAACAAAAATCCTGTTTTCTCAGCTATTTGGTCAGTTGCAAATATCGCATTTGCGACTTGGGGTTCACAAATGCGAAGGAACCATCACAAATGCAAAGTCCTTCCCATATCTTCTTTCATCGCAAATGCGATGAATATCTCGCAAATGCGAACTGGCCTGATCACAAATGTGATCCATTGATCGCAAATGCGAAATAGCTCTCCCCCCCCCCCCCNCCCAAAAGTCCCCATCGCAAAAGCGAAGACCTGGTCGCAATTGCAAAACTGAGTCTCTCCGCGAATACGAAGATTATGGTTGCAAATGTGAAACTGACAGATTTGCTGCCATATCGCAAATGCGAGGCCTGACCTTGTAAATGCGATATCAGAGGCCTACACCAGAACTAAAACACACCAGCAATATTTCTAAGTCCAATTTCACTCTGTAGCCTATCTGAAACTCACCCGAGCCCTCAGGGCTCTAAATCAAGTATGAACACAAGTCCAAAAATACCATATGAACTTGCTCACACGGTCAAATCGCCAAAATAACACCTAGAACGACGAATTTAGCATCAGATCAAAGGAAATTTTCAAGAAAACTCATGAACTTCTAATTTCACAACCGGACGTCTGAATCACGTCAAACCAACTTCGTTTCTCACCAAATTTGACAAACAATTCATAAATATAGTATTGGACCTATACCTGGTTTCGGAACCAAAATACGGGCCCGATATCCAAAAAGTCAAACATTGGTCAAATATTTCAAAATCATTAAGCCTTTAACTTTCAAATTTCAACAAAGTACGTTAACTCGAGCTAAGGAGTTCCGAATTCTATTCCGGGTATACGCCCAAGTCCCAAATCACGATACAGACCCACGGGGACTATCAAAATACGAATCCAGGTTTGTTTGCTCAAAACATTGACCGAAGTCAACTCAAATAGATTTTAAGACAAAATTTTCGTATTTTCTCAGTTTTTAACATAAAAACTTTTTGAAAAAACAACCGGACTACGCACGCAAATCAAAAAAGGCTAAAATGAGGTATTTAAGGCTTCAAAGCGCAGAATTAAGTTTTAAAACATAAGATGACCTACCGGGTCATCATAGATATACTCTGCAATTCCTAATACTCAAAAGCTTGGAAGGTACATGTATATGTTTCTATTGATGTTTATCCATACTTTTGGTTGGGTTATATTCCTTAATAAGAAAATAATGCATTTGAAATTATCATAAATGTGAGTTATAGTATTTGCTCGACATTTTTTTGCGTCATACATGATTTTCCACATATTTAGTTTGGCGTCTGAATTGAATGTAGAGTTAAAAAGAAAGCATCATTTGTAGATAAATTGTCATCATTGGCTTATATGTGCTTTAATATCTTTTCATTCGATCTTATCTTGGATGAAATTTTGTCTGTGCTATGGGAAGCAAGAAAAAATAATTTTTGGTTATCTTATTTCCTTTGGTTGCAACTGTCTTGGTAAGACTCTGGGTATATCCTTTATTCATTACTATTTATGACTCTATGAAATTCATAATATTAGTTGTAGAAAAATCTCAACATACGTGTTTTCTTTACACTTATACTTTTCTAAGCAAATTGTAGATAAGGTTGGATAACTTGTAGTGGATAGCTTGCAATAAACTGCTAGTGACAAATCTATACTAGTTGAACTAGACAGTCATGAAGAAGCATTAAGCGATGACTGCTGGATTCTAGAAATGCAAAATTTGTTGAATGAAGCTGAAAGAATCAAAAGTACGGAAATCTAGTACCAAGCAAAGGATCTGCAATCATGGGTATCCAACAAGAAGCTTGATGAATATGGCAAGATTGTAAGAAACAAGGGTATATATGGAGCCCAAGGTTCCACACAACAAGAAGGTTTGCCTTAGTATTTTCTATTTCAATATGCTTTTTGTAAAGTTTTTTTTTTAAAAAATGATAAAATCTTGGAGTATCTATTTAAATGGTTTTACAACTGAAGGATCATTTATCTAGCACAGTTTTCCAACCCATACTTATGTGACTAATATTTGCTATATTTTTAATATCTCTAGATTATTGTATGACTACTGCTTTTCTTCAATCATGATTTTACTAGAGGAAAGTAGAACTGCATAATTTTTTGAAAGGCATGATCTGGATTTCAGAAGCGCATTATTGGTAACTCTAATGAAAAGTGTGTCAAGTATTTCTTAAGATTATGGAAAGTGATCGTTTTTGAGATGAGCATGATAATCTTCACGTTTCAAATAATGTGAAGCAAAGAGAAAATCAATAAGTCCACCGATCAAATAAAGTACCACGGAATGACCGACTCTTTATCGCGGCCTGATCATTACATATACTTTAGTATTCCTGATCCCGTTTAGTTACTATATATTGACAAGAAAGTATATTGAGATACTTGATTGATATTCAGGATTATGTCCTATTTCATCCAAGAACTAACTATTTTAATTTAGTAGGATACTCTTAGTTACAATCCTTACAAATAACAAAGTGGATTGAAAAAGAAAACTGGCATAGAGATTTTAAATTCTCGAGTCATGAAAAAAAAAAGGCAAGGTTCAATAGCTTTATCTAGCCAAGAGAGAATACTTCTACATGAGAAGTTGTTGCAGATAATTGTTTCGATGGAATATCAGCTAGAACACAAAGCATGAAATTGTGTCATTCGATGTCTTGCTACAGAAAGTGATGATGAATATAAGCTTTTAGATATTTTCTCACATTGAGGAAGTGAGTTAGTATGGTAATGAGATAGATACCCTTTCATGGTGAAAATGATATGTTACTCTCTTCACTCTTTTATGCTTATCACATATGTGTTTCCAATATATGGTATTACATATGAGAATCTAGTCAAAATATTTCAAAAGGGGGGAGGATCGATGGTACAAAACTTTTTTTGCAAATGTTAGAGAAAAGTGTATGAAGGCAGGGGAGCATTGAGAAATGCATAAAGTGAGGGGAGCCTTTACTTGTTCCATTAGTTATACATTAAAGAGACAACTTCAGGGAAGTAACCCGTTTATCTTACTTATCTTTTTAATGTGTTTCATTTGATTTTCCTTTATTAAATTCTCATGTTTTGTACTCAATGATTTTCCATCATCAAAAAGGGGGGATTATTAGGTCCGGGTTTCACCTATTAATTTTGATGGCAACCAATCAATATTTGCTTTAATGAAAAATATTTACTTGTGGTAAATTTATTTTAATACATGTTTATTTGATGAAGAAGGATTTGGTGAAGATCCAAACAGATACAAAAAGGAAGACATTGTGAGATAGAACTGGAAGAAGATATGGAAAGAAAATATAGAAGATCTGTAGAAGATTGGTACATGGAATTAAAAAAAGGAAGAATATGCAATGGAAAAGAATATTGACCTGCTAAAGGAACATTGGTTAGTTCAATAAAGAAAGAGTTGGTGTCAATCCAATCAAATATGGAAACAAAGATTATTTCCAAATAATTGATCTGCAAGCTTAATGGAAGGAATAACATTTGAAGTTCATAGTTTCAAATGTTGAATGTTTTACTAAAGTTCTGGAAGAATTTACTAGGAAAATTATGGAAGAATGCTCCCTAAAGTTTTGTACAAGATCTACTACATATAGAAGAAAAGAATATTCTTACTACAATATTATAATAAGAAATTATATTCTAAGAACAAAGAAGAAAATTCAGAGAATGGAATGAGGTTAAATATGGCACATGATCTTGCACAAAAGGAAAGAATGTAGCTAAAAAGAATATTCTGCAAGTTTTTACATAGGCAATGAATAAGGAGATGTTGATGATGAGTTATAAAAGGGATGAGATCAATCATTAAAGAATCATTCACTAAATCAATATTCTCTCCTAATGAGATAAAGAAGCCCAAGTCTAAGCATGGTGAAAGCATCGTTAAAGGTCTGTTATCTTATATAGAGGAGATTTTCTATTCAAATACAATTTGATGCACTCAATATATGGAAAAGGAATTAATGATGTTACTGGTACAAAAGGAATATCATGCAACGGTCAAATCTCAAAAAGAACCAAGCACTTCAATTATGCGAAAAATCAGGAAATCATATCGAGGAAGATTTACACCAAATATGGAGCAACGATCAAAATAATTCCTAGCAAGAGGAACACCGATTTAAAGAGGATCTGAAGACACTTCTCAGCACCAGCTTCGTAGACAACTTTCCTACTCTTTCTACACCTTAGTTAAGCATTGTATTCTTAAGTTTACAAGTGTTATAAAAGATAGAGAGAAAAGGAAAAATACTGATAGGTTGTGTCATTGTTGTTTCTTTGGTGAGCGAGTGAAAACTAAAGTGTCGTTATTGGTGAGCGATTGAAAACCAACCCTTTGTCCTTTGTTGGAAAGCGAGTGAAAACCAACCCTTGTAAACATTGGTGGTGAATACTGAAAATCACAGAAGTTGTGCTCAACTCATATTACAAAGATATCAATAGATAACATCAATGCAACCCAAGGAGACTGAAGTAGGATACCACATTGGTTCCAAACCAGTATAAAATTCCTGGTGTAATTTATCTTACTATTTTCATATTTTATTATAAGCAATTACTGTTTGTTGAGATTAGCATTTGATTGAATCGAAGTACTAACAGTATTTTGCAGGTTGTCTCCATATCAGTCGACTAAGACTATACCGCAGTCGGCCAATTTTTTAGAGAAGTCTACAATTCACCACCACCCCCACCTCGTACTTTCAACTTGTTCTTGATAGTGACTTTGTTCAACTACCGATAGTCAATACACATCCTCATCGAACCATCTTTCTTCTTCACGAACAACATTGGTGCACCCTAGGGCGAGACACTAGGTATAATGAATCCCTTATGAAAAAAATCTTGCAACTGCCCCTTCAGTTCCTTCAACTCAAGCGAGGCCATACAGTATGGTGGAATAGAAATGGGTTGAGTGCCCAGGGCCAAGTCGATACAGAAGTTGGTATCTGTGTCAGGTGACATCTCCGGCAGATCTACAGGGGAACACCTTTGGAAACTCACGCACAATTGATATTGATTCCATGGAAGGAACCTCTACACTAGAATCACGAATATAGCCAAATAATCTAGACATCCCTTCTCGACCATACGCCAAGCCTTCACATAAGAAATAACCCTGCTGGTAAAATGGTCAGGATTCCCTCTCCACTCTAATCGAGGACACCCCGGCATGGCTAAGGTTAGCGTCTTGCCATGACAGTCCAATATAGCATGATAAGGTGACAATCAATCAATTCCCAAAATAACATCAAACTCTACCATATCAAGAAGTAGGAAGTCTACACTAGTCTCAAGACTTCCAATAGTAATCACATACGAGCGATAAATACGGTCTACAATAATATAATCTCCCGCAGGCATGGACACATACACAGGGGCACTCAAAGAATCACGAGGCACAACCAGATATGAAGCAAAATAGGATGACACATTGGAATAAGTATATCCCGGATCAAATAGAAATGAAGAAACTCTATGGAAAACTAGAACAAAACCTGTGATGACGGTGTCAGATGACTCGACCTCATGTCTAGTTGGGAATGCATAAAATAGGGCTGGGCCCCACCAATCTAACCTAGAGCCGTCAATATGGGATTGGACCATTGGGTCAGCCCAGTCCAACCCGTGATTTAGTAGGGTTGGGCTAGAGTTTTTGGAGCCTATTTAAAAATAAGGCTTTTAAGCCCGTGGCTAGTGAGGCTTGAGTGAGGCTGGGCTGGGCCGGCCCGTGGTCCTAATAAATTTTTTTATTTAAAATATATACAATATAGAATGTATACTGCCTCTAGCGATGGAAAGTCAGAATTTGATCTTTACCTAGAGGAACCAAAGATTGATCTTGAGAAGTTCCAAGAGATGGATGTTGTCATGTATTGGAAGGACCATTCTAGAAATATCCCGATCTTTTAGTGATGGAACGTGATGTACTTAGTATTCATATTAACACTGTAGCATCGAAATTAGCATTTAGCATTGGTGGACGTGTTTTGACAAAGTACAGAAGTTGCATCCATCATGAAAATATCCGAACACTTGTTACTACTCGAAATTGGCTGCACGGCTTTTCCCAAACTCAAACCGGTAATATTTTCTTACGTGAATTTGAATATTATTAGTTTTTAAAATTTAATTATTCTTAATATTTAACTAATTAATATTGCATATGAATTGTAGATGTAGATGAAAGTGAAGATGTTAAGACAACCTTGTTACAAGCAGATTCAAATGTGTTTGATGAAAATGACGTCTTGTATATCGCATAAACGTCATGGACGTTCTCTTGAATAGTTTTTTTTTTGAGTTTTGACTTTTAGTGAATGAAGTATAGTCTTGTCTTTTACTTTTTTAGTGTTTATATACAAAATTATTAAGTTTTGCAAAAAATTTCCTATAAAATATTTTTTAACTTTTAAATATTTATCTTTTTATAGGTTATAACTTAAAGAAAAAATATAAAATTATATTCTTAAAAATTATGGCCTGGCCCATGGGGGTCCGCGGCCCACATAGGCTGGAGTGGGCTGACCATCATAAGGCCCATCAAAATTATGGGCTAACCCAGCCCAGCCCATCAATTGCTAAAGCCCACGTGGGCTGGGCTGCGCTAACCTGGCCCGGCCCATATTGGCAGCTCTACTCTAACCTCTGCCTTTTGGAAGGCCTCTACCTGGCTAGCCTCCACCTTTAATGGTCTGACCTCTACCTCTGACAACCTGACCCATGTCTTTAGCTCGCTGAGCAGGCGGTGAAGCAACGGTGAAGCAACCGATGCCGGAACCATGGCACGAGAACTCTAATGTGGTATGTCGCCTTGTGACCTGGGGCAAAATCTAGAAAGATTCCTTGGATCTCCACAAGTATAACAAGCCCTCGGCTTCTGTGACAGCTGACCCTAGAACTGGCTATGTCGAACTGGATAACCACTTTGATAACTCTTATTGTAGATGCACTAATAGGACCAGATGGTGCACTGTAGGCTAGATTCTTAAAATGAGATACATAAGGACCACGACTATCCGAAGCACTATGGAATGCTTGAAGCGCTGACTGAAACGGCCTAAGAGGATGGCCTCTACCAAAAGTACCCCTGCCTCCATATGAGGCACAACTGAAATCATCGAAACGAAGAAGCCTCTTATTAGATACCGGCCAACACTCTTGACCACGAACAATCTCGATCCGCCTGTAAATCTCTACGACCCTTAGAAAATAAATATCATCTCCAGTATCCTTGGCCATCTATAACCTAATACTGAAAGTAAACCCATAAATGAATCTCACCACTCTATCCCTCTTAGTAGGAAGTTAAATAACTGTGTGGCGAGCTAGGTCCACAAATTGGGTCTCATACTAGGTAACACTCATGCTACCCTGTTGAAGGCGCTCAAACTACCTACGATACTCCTCTCTTAGAGTGAAAGGAATAAGCTTCTCCTGAAATAGCTTTGAAAATTGATCCTAGGCAAGTGAAGTTTAACCAGATGGTCTAATCAACACATAATCTCTCCACCATCTCTTAGCAGAACCGGTCATCTAAAACACTACAAAATCGACTCCATTGGTCTCAACAATACCCATGTTGTAGATGTAGTGTCGGTTCTGTCTATGCCTCGTCCTCTAGATCGACCTCAACCTTGGTCTCTACCCCTGGTAGTGGCTACAATAGGGTGATCCGTCTCCTGTCCAGTTGTAGATGCAGTGTGGGTTCTCACCATGTGCGAGAGAGAAAGAATGGAATGATTCAATCATCAATGATAGAATAAAACTGCACAATAGGGAAATAAAGAAGTGAAATTTTCCTAAAACTCCATCGCCACTAGAAGATAAGTACATACATCTCTGTACTGATCCTCCAGACTACTAAACTTACTCATGACTCATAAGACCTAAGAAACCTAGTGCTCTGATACCAAATTGTCAAGACCCAGAATCCCAACCTCGGGGTTGTGATAGCGCCTAACATCCACTTTCTAGGCAAGCCAACGTGAAATAATTAATTAACCAATTTTAACAGTTAAAAACACAATAATTATATTCAACGAGAAATAAAATCCAAGTATAACACAGTACTGATATAAACCATGTGATAATACCTACTCCTTAAAAATCGGAGTCGCGAGTACATGAGCAACTAGAAGTCTACAAACAATATCTAAAATAAATACAATTATTTCGTAAGAAATAAATAGTAAAAGAGGGAAATAAAAGAGGACTTCAAGGTCTACGGACGCCAGCAAACTACTTCGAGTCTCCGTATGAAATGAACTAACCTGACATATCATTGGGAACAATACTAGAATCTGCACAAGAATCCAGAAGTGTAGTATGAGTACAACTGACCTAATGTACTCCGTAAGTGTCGAGGTAATGACGAGGCTATGATAAGATACCTACGTAAATAAACATGTACAAGTGTATATAAAGCGATAATAATAACAAAGAATGATAACATACTAACTGGAGGGGACATGCGAAAAGGGGAAGATATAATAAATATGGCAGGTATGAAATCACGAAATAACCAAGTAAATTGTCAAAACCAGAAATCATTCAAATCAATGATATGAAAATGGCACTGCATCACCCTTTGTGCTTTTACCCTCATCCTCACCATGCAATAATATAAATATATTGGCATAGCATCACCCTTCTGTTTTTACTCTCGTCCTCACCATGTAATAATAATATGAATGAAATGGCACAGCATCACCCTTCGTGCTTTTCTCTCTTCCTCACCATGTAATAATAATAATATGAATGAAATGGCACGACATCACCCTTTGTGCTTTTACTCTCGTCCTTACCATATAATAATAATAATATTAATAAAATGACACGGCATCACCATTCGTGTTTTTACTCTCTTCTTCGTCATGTAATAATGATAATATGAATTCGAAAACAATGCAAAGAATAATTTAACTTCATATATAGTGCCATGATATCACTTCAACTTCCAAAAATATTCAACAACTTTGAAATAAGCAATAAATACAAAACAAATAATCAAAGAAGTAATAATCTAACTTAAGCATGGATATCATAATTAACAGAACAATATAATAAAAAGAAATAATTTCCACCAGCATGCTTTAACCCAATGACAATGACAATGCATAGGTACTCGTGACCCCTCACATATACGTTGTTCCCACACATAAAATATATGGCAAATAGACCAAAAAGTCCTAACACCTCAAGTCAAGTCTAACCACGACACTTACCTCACTTAGCAACCAAATCAATGCTCAACAGTGGCTTTTCCTCTAGAATTAGCCTCCAAACCAATCAGATCTTACCAATATAGTTCAAATAATTTAAAATAAGCTTTAAAAACTACTCATGAGTGAATAAGATTCAATCTTTAATGTTTTTGAAAAAAAGTCAACAAAAGTCAACACCGGGCCTGCTTGGTCAAAACTTGAAACTCGGATCAAAACTCAATTACCCATTCACCTTCGAGCCCGGTTATGTGGTTAATTTTGAAATCCGACCTCAATTTGAGGTCTAGATCTCAGTTTCTCAAAATCCCCAATTTCAACCTAAATCCCTAATTTCTACCATGTAAAGCTATAGATTAAAGGTTAAAATCAATGGGTGTTTATGAAAATATAAGAAAACAAGTTAAAATCTATTAACCTATGAAGTTGGGATGCAAAACCTCTTCAAAATCGCCTCTAGGTTGAGCTCAAAATTAAAAATGGTGAGAAATTGAATAAATCCTAATTTTTGGATTTGTTTTAATCACTGGCATCAGGTTTTCCTTGCGTTCGCGAAGGAACTGATGCGATTGCGAAGCAGCAGCGGCCATAGGCCTTCGCATTCGCGGAGGACCTGATGTGATCGCAACGTAGCAGCAGCCAAAGACTTAGCGTTCGCAATCCACTCTTCGCATTTGCAAAGGCTTACTCCCCCTGCCTTCGCATTCGAGGTCAAATGATCACGTTCACGAAGAGTTATTATCAAGCTCCCTTCCCAGGCCCCATAACCCTACGCGTTGGTAAGAGGCTGGACGCATTCGTGAAGTGTAAACCCTCTAGCGCTTCGTGTTCACGACCAAGCCATTGCATTCGCGATGAAGGAATCCACCTGAGCCCCAAGTTTCTCTTTTGTGATCGCAAGTGTACCTTCGTGATCGCGAAGCACAAAGTCTCAGACACCGGCAACAACAAAAACTAGCAGATTCCTTATGTCTAGAAATGATCCTTAGCCTATCTGAAACTCACCCGAGCCCCTCAGGCTCAAAACAAAACATGCACATGAGTGTAATAACATTATAGTAACTCACTCGCACTATCAAAATACCAAAATAACACCTAGAACTACGAATCAGACATCAAAATGCATTAAATTTTAAAAGAAACTCAATAACTTCCAAATTCACAATCGAGCATCTGAATCCTATCAATTAACCTCTGTTTTGCACCAAATTTCGCAGACATGTATTACATAGTAAAATGAATCAATACCAAGTTCCGAAATCAAAATCCGAACCCAGTAGAAATAAAGTCAACCTACGGTCAAACTTCACTATTCCTTTTACCTTCAAATTACTAGTTTTAAAAAATCACGTCAAAACAAATTAGGAACTTTCGAATTCAATTCGGGCATATGCCCAAGCCCAAAATCATGATACGGACCCACGGGATCATCAAAATACCTATTCAGGTCCATTTGCACAAATATGAATCATAGTCAACTCAAATCATTTTAAGGCTAAAATTCATAATGACCTATCGGGTCATCACAACAATAAACATTCAAAATAAAATTTTAAATTAAGGATATTCAAGCTCAACAATGATAGGTCTTCAAATACACATAATATATAAAGAAAATTTTGGAGTGAAACTCATGTAAAATACTATGAAAACTTGTGTTTTAAAATTTATATAGAAAATTCAAAAAACAAATTAGAGAAATGCATGGGTTTGAACTAGGCTTTTATCATCCACTGAAAAGACAAAGGGGCTTTTGCATCCGTACACACTTTTTGTGCCACGTTTTAACTTATAACCGCTTTGTAAAAAAAATTACATATATACTCGCTTTTGCACATAACTTCAGCATGCGGGGCTGAAGTAGCAAAGGCAATCACGCAAAACTTCAGCATTCTAGTAGACGGGCTTGAAGTAGCTTGCGAACTTCAGCTCTAGTAAATGGGGCTGAAACTTCAGCCCCGTATGCTGAAGTTTTGTCTTTATAACTGGCGAACTTCAGCTTAACTGGTGAACTTCAGCTTAGCGAGAGAAAGGGGAGCTGAAATTATTTAAAAAGTGTGTACAAGTTAAAAGATTTTTAAAAAACGGGTATAAGTTATTTGGTCGCCCTGTGCAATTTTTACAAAGACAAAGCTATGTGGAGGGGGGGGGGGATTGAATGGGAAGGGAACATTTGGGTGTGAGACTATGCTTGTTTGGAGAAAATGAAGAGGAATAGAGGATTGGGTAGGCCGGGATTAGATTGGGCCGCATAGGCAGAAATTGTAAAAAGTTTAAGATTGGCAGAAACGAGTAATTATTTTGGGCTCAATAGGCAGTTTATGTAATTTCCTCCTCATTTAATAGACGTAAGGATTGGATGGCCTGGTTTGTAAAACAATTAAAGAAGTTTTCCCAAAATACAACATTTAAAGAGTTACTTATAAGAGTTACATCCTTTTGTAAATAATAACATAAACATTTACTATGTTCATGTTGTAGAGTATGTTATTCCAGTAATAGTTGTTGATTGTGGATTATGTTTTGATTTCATCAGTGATTGTGAAAACTTCCCCAATTACTACTATCAATATGCGTCTTGAGCCTAGGGCAATGGAGATATAAATATGCTTCTTGAGTCGAGAGCAAAGAATAAAGCACAATTAAACTCAACAAATACTAGATATGGTCGAAGTTAGGGATGAGTAATACAGACCGAGGGGGTGCATGTTAACCATTGCTCTCGGTGCACAATATCAAGGAGTGGGATTATGACCGGAAAACGATGGCTCGTCGCCGGAAAACTATGCATGACTCTAATCTACATTGGGGAAAGCTAATCACTCCAGTAAATTGCATACAAAAGGAACTACCACCACTCACATTGGAGTTCTCTACCATAGAAATACCAATCGATTGAGGAAGTTCATGAAACTAGCAATTCTGAAGGTGATGTGCAACTTCAATCTGTCAAAGTGGAAGGAACAACGATACAGGCAGCTCGGCAATTACAGTACCCTGAAGCGAGTGGGTGGGGAAAGCCAACTCCTACAGCAGGTGACATTGTACAAGGGAATCGCAATTCAAAAATGGGTAAACCCTTGTCTTTTGCTCCTCCAATTGATAGAGATGGTAAACGAATTGTCAAATTGAGCAAGGAAGATTTACAATCTCAGGTAGATTATTGGAAAACCTCCCTAATTGGGTACATAATAGAAGATAATCCTTACGGAAAAGCTTTGGAGAATTTTGTAATGAATGTGTGGAATTTTTCACTAACCTCAGATATTAATTCATTCTGAGAGAATATTGTATTTTCAAGTTTCACACTATAGCTGATAGGGATCAAGTTCTTCAGTTGGGGCCATATACTTATAGGAACAAACCAATGGTGTTGAGACTGTGGGAAATTAATTTTTCATTAAACAAGGACATACCAAGCATATTGCGAGTTTGGGTGAGATTCCCTGGGCCACCAGTAGGGTATTGGTCGACTAGGGCTTTAAGAAAAATGGCCAGTATGGTAGGCAAGCCCTTATACACTGATAAGTTCACTGATCATTATGAGAAGATATCCTATGCTAGGGTTCTTGTGGAGGTGGATGTTGCATATCCTCTTCCAGATCAGCTGGAAATAGAATCACTTTTTGGCCCTATGATGTAGACTATTGAGTATGATTGGAGGCCTTTGTTCTGTAATGACTGTCTGTAATTTGATCATGATTCTTTTGACTGCTGGCACAACAAGAGCTGTAATGAAGAGGAGGATAACCAGGAAGGGGGAAGGCCGAGGAGGAAGAGAAGAAGAGAAAAAAAGACAACAAGGATTGCGAAGCAGGCATGGATGGTGAAGAAGCCAAAAGTAAATGCTTATAAAGCTCCAGAGCCACATAATGAGGATGCCCTGCAAGCACACCCTGCTCATTTGCCTAAATGCACTGATCTGGTTAGAAGGAATATGGAGCCTGTAAAACATAATGCTCTTATGCTTGTCAGGTCAAAAAAGGGGGGGAACCTGCAGAATGACACATGCTACAATCCAGTGATTGGATTGATAACCTACAATGACAAAGGGAAGGCAGTTGCCGAGCCAAGGCATGATGGGAGAGGAGGGCAACAGGAGGATACAGGTCCAACATGCTCTCCAAATCACAACCCTCAATGATCATTGCCAATAGGAATACTAGGGGCCTGAACCAGGACCATAAGCAGAAGGAGGTTAAGATCTTTCTGGCTAAAAAAAGGTAGATATAATGGGGTGTATTGAAACCAGAGTAAAAGAACATAAGGCTAAGAAATACAAAAAAAAAGTTTGTTGTAATTATTCTTATGCTGCTAATGGTAGAATTTGGATTCTGTGGAGAGCACATATACAACTTCAGGTTATTCAAACTAAAGATCAAATCATCCATTGTCTAGTGGAGGATACCAAAACTCAATTTACAACATATCTCAGTATCATATATGCCTAGAATGATGGCCCACAAATGGAAACTTTATGGAGGGATCTTAAACAGATAAATATGCAGGCTCATCTTCCATGGCTACTTAGTGGAGATTTTAACAATGTTCTATCTTCTGAAGATAGAATAGGGACCCCTGTAACCATTGCTGAAACACAAGGGTTCAAAGATGTGATTGATTTCCTACAACTACTCCTCTTAGAGCTACAGGTGGCATTTTACATGGACAAAAAAACAAGGCACTGGTTCAAGAGTGTATAGCAATTTGCCTTTGGGAAATTATCAATGGATATAGCAATATGGTCATGTGGAGGCAGATTTCTTGAATTCTTCCGTCTCTGATCATTCTCCTATCCTGATCAAATATAGTGGGCAAAACTATTACATCCCAAACCATTTAGACTATACACAAATTTCATGGAGCTTCCACAATTCCAGAGTGTTATTCAGCATGTGTGGAATAAGAATTATGATGGCACACCTATGCAACATATCTGGTGCAAGCTGAAGGCTATGAAGGTGCAGCTGCAAGCTTCTAATGCTTATATGGCTTCATACAAGAAAAAACTTGAGCAGCCAAGAGAGAGATTGGCTATTGTTCAGGATCAAATTCAATAGGATCCTTTAGCCCAGAACCTGTTTGACTTAGAGAAAGACACATAAGCTGACATTGAAAAATGGAGTGATGTTGAGGAACAAGTACTGAGACGGAAGTCTAGGGCCTGTTAGATTGAGTGTGGCGATGCCAATACAAATCACTTCCATACCCAATTGAAGATCAGATCCAGCTAGAATAGTATAACCTCTAAATAAACTGACACAGGGGTGAAGGCGACTAATCCAAAACTGGTTGAGCAGGAATTCATTAGAGTATTTAGGTCCTTGATGAACGATTGTGCTACTGAAATGGCTTGTGCAAACACAACTATTATCAAGGATGGGCTATGCTTAACTGTGCCACAACAGAGAGAATTAATACAGGCAGTAACTGATAAGGAAATCATTGTTGCAGTGTGGGACATGCCCAGGGACAAAGTACCAGGTGTTGATGGATTTCCTATTGAATTCTTCGCTAGAAACTGGAACATGGTGAAGGAGGACATCTTTGCAGCTGTAAAGAGCTTCTTTACTACCTGTAGCCTGCTTGGGATGATAAATACTACAGCCATCACCTTAGTACCTAAAGTCCCAGCACCTTCAACAGTCAAGGACTATAGGCCTATTGCATGTTGTTCCGCATTGTATAAGATTATCTCTAAAGTCATTACTAGAAGAATCAAAACTGTCCTCGATGGTTTGATTGGACATTCTCAATCAACATTAATTGAAGGAAGGTGTATTATTGATAACATACTACTCAATCATGAGTTGTTTAAAGGATACTCCAGAAAGGGTATCTCACCTAGATGTGTGATGAAGGTTGATTTGAGGAAAGCCTATAATACTCTGGAATGGGGATTTCTCAGAAGAATGCTTGTTGATTTTGGTTTTTCCTTCATGTTTGTGCAGTGAATAATGGCATGTGTTACTACAGTGTTATATTCTTTGATGCTTAATGAAGGACTTACCACACCTTTTCAAAGGCAGAAGGGGGATTGGACAAGGAGATCCAATGTCTCCGTACTTATTTGCATTGCAATAGAGTATTTGAGAAGAGAACTGGGTCAATTACATAAGGATTTTAACTTCCATCCTAGGTGCAGGAAGTTAAATAGCACACATATTTGTTTTGTTGATGATCTCCTGATGTATTGCAGAGCTGATGTTGAATCTATAAGAATCGTAAATGTTGTTTTCCACATATTCTATGTTGTATCTGGCTTGCAGGCAAATGTGGATAAAAGTGCTATCGACATGCCTGGAATCTCATCATCCTTGAGACAGGAAATCCTTGCAACTCTGAGCTTTACTGAAGGAAAGCTTCCTTTCAAGTATTTAGGGATTCCTTTAGATTCTAAAAAGTTATCTGTTAACCAATATCTACCACTTATTGAGAAGATAACTGCGAGGGTCACCGTTGGTCAGCTAAGCTCTTATCTTATGCTGGCAGATGTCAACTAATAAAGCTGTTATTTTTGCCATTTAAACCTACTGGGCAGAGATATTTGTTCATCCAAAGAACGTTACGAAGCTAATTGAGGCAATACGTAGAACTTTCCTATGAACTGGTGCTACTACTATTTATAAGAGAGCGCTAGTGGTATGTGAGAAAGTATGCAGGCCAACAGCTGCTGGAGGGTACAATATACTGGACATCAAACTATGGAATAAAGCAGTAGTCATAAAACATTTGTGGGTTATAGCAAGAAAGAACGGATATTGTGGGTGCATAGCTTCTATATATAGAACAAAGACCTGGAAACAATGTGTACACCTAAGGCTGCATCTTGGGTAGTGAAAAGATACTAGATGGCAGGTTCTTGATTATGGAGCACCAGAAACTTCAAGGTGACATTCATAGCAGATTAAAGTCAATGTGCACTGATACAAAGTTTCAGATAAAGCAGATGTACCTGAAGCTGACACCAATACATCCCATAGCTGAATGGAAAAGTTTGATGTTGCATACCAACCAGATATAAATTCATTGTATGGCTTGCAGCACAACAGAGACTAGCTACAGTGGAAAGACTATTGAAGATTGGCATCCAAATGCCTATAGCTTGTGCATTCTGTGGATATAACCTGGAATCCGTTAGCCACTTGTTCTTTGGTTGCACCATCACAAAGCAGTTGTGGGCTAGACTATGTTCATGGTTAGGATGTAATAGGAGAATTGGTGATTGGAATACAGAGTTGTTATGAAACATGGGTCTGACTTAAACTTTTATAGTTTAGGATAGATAGACACATGAATTGATAGAAGAAGAGTGTGATGTATAGTTGTAGTAGACTCTCAAAGCTACTCCTCGAACTACATTGTACATATTTTTTTATATCAATAGAATATAATGCTTAATAAAAAAAAATGGAGATATAAACCTTATTCCAACACATGGGCTAAGATTTTAGGCTGGGCCATGTCAAATCTTCATCATTCATTTCCCTACCCTATATTCCCAACTATATTAAATTTGCTAGAGTGTTTCATTTTCATATGCTACTTTTCTACATCTTATAAATATCGTATATCCTAGTTTTTTGTTTCTATTTTTTCCCACCAAAGTTTCAAGATATGGAACTCATGAGGTTTTTCCAAGTCAATGTAAATCCGTTTATATCAACCAGGAAAAAAACAGTGGTTTTGATGGCCAAATGTCGTAAGTCCCACAAATGAATTGCTGCAATTTTTGTCGAGAGAATCAAGTGAAAGAGGATTTGTTATGAAAAAACATGGATTTCATAAAAAGCCACAAATCACGCCTTGCTATTGATATAGGAGTCGTTTCAACAGACAAGCTTTCTAATAAATGATTCGTTACAATTTTTATTGAAACATACCTCTGAGTAATAATTGTTACGAACAATATGAATCTTATCAAACTATAAATGCGTTGTGATTTAAATAGGAGTTGGTTAAGCTTTTTAATTAATATTGCATTAATTTTTATCAAAATATTTTTATTCTTGTATTTCTTAAAATTATTATGAAAACGTTTTTCTTGAGCCGACAGACATCGGAAATAACCTCTCTATCTCACACAAGGTAGAAGTAATGTCCACATATATTTACACTAGATATGTTGTTCTTGTAGTACCTCTTCTAATTACCTTTATCCTTGAGAAGATATATATTAAAATTGAGTACAAGCAAGTAGGGGTATACATGGACCAGGTTAGTTCAGTTTTTATCAAAATTAAACCAAACCAACTATATCGGTTTGGATTGGTTCGGTTTGTCGAGTGTTCAGATTTTTTTATTACATGAATATTATTCCAATCTTACTTTGTTAAAGTTATAGATAAAATTTTGATAAGTGAATATATGTTAAGTGATATTGAAAAAATTGACAAACATATGATCATATTCTAATGGGCGTATTTTATGTAATACGTGATAGTTATTTTCTTAGTCGTCTACGATAATTTTCGTTAATGTACACTTTCAAGGTTAATACATGATAGGATTCCAAATATTTTATTATTCTTTCAAGAAAATTTAATATAAAGTCTTAAAAATATATATTTATATGTCGGTTTGATTCGAGTTCTTTAACGTAATACCAAACCAAGTCAAATCAAACCTTATCGGATTTTTAATCGATTTGGCTTAATTTTTCGTTTTGGTGCGATTTCCGGTTCGGTTTGAACACCCCGCTAAAAAACATGAAAATTATCAATCCAGCTGTAATTGTGAACAGTAAAAAGAAAAGTATATTTCGATAGAGAACCACTATACATAGAATGAATTGGTATCCACACTGTCGTTACTGATTTCGTGTTTAATATTTATATGAGAGGACAATAGATTAGGAGCACATCCAAAAAGCCACATTATATCTTACAGTATACTAGTCCACCTTTTATGGTGATGTAATATATTATAATTATTAAAAATCGATATAAAGAGACAATATCTGACATCGAATTAGTTGTAATGTAAAACCTAACAATCTACTTTTGTGGTCTTATAACGTTGTGAGTTTCAATGGCTTAACATAGGAATAGAAAAACACAAAATTACTGATGGGGTCCCCCCTTCCCTTGATTCATGAAGGTCAAATTCATCTTTCTTATTCACGTTTATAATTCACATTTTTCTATATTTATATCAAATTATATTAATTCGACAAATAGATGTTAATACAAACTTCTCAAAGGGAAAAAGATGTCTTTATATCAAATTGTATTAATTTGACAAATAGCTAATGTTAAGTGTGTATATAGATCGGGTTGGTTTGAATTTATTAATTATCAAACCAAACTAATAGTATCGGGTTTTTAAATTTATAAACCAAACCAAACCAATAAAGTCGGGTTTTCAATCTCGAGTTTTTCGAATTTTTGGAAATTTTTTTCACGGTAGTTTTAATAGCACAAAATATGTAACGTATGTTCCAAATATTTGTTTTAGTCCTAGTAGGATACAACTATATAATGTACTTTTCAAGAAATAAAATAATAATATTAGATGAGTCACAACATTGTACTAAAATATTCAATAACATAAATAATAAAATGGTACAAAGAAAATAGTAATAATTAATACACCATAATAAAAGTTAACACACACACACACAAACAAACACACACACACACATACATATATATATATATATATATATATATATATAGGTCGTGCTAAATAAGTACAACTAATAAGTACTATTAATTACACAACTAAATATTAAAAAAATATATATATATAAACTAGGTTATACATTTTCACTATAAATCAATGCAAAACTATAAAATAGATATCCAATGCTATTGTCATTCCTAGTGTTGAATTGAATTACCTTTATTAGCATTAGTATTGATTTGAACTTTATTTGACTCACTACCTTTAAGGGCTATAAAATTTATTGGACCATTCAAGAATGCTAAGTCCAAACTTTAAACAATACTTTTAAAGATAAACTTTGAACAAAATTAAGAAGTATTTATAAATTATATTACAATAAATATTTATATGCATAAAATATTTTTTTAAATTGTATAAATGTAATGTCGGGTTGGTTTAGTTTCGGATTAACTTTTTTTAGTTAAAATCAAACCAAACCAATTATGGTTGGATTTCTTTTTTCCATCACCAAACTAAACCACAATCGGATTTTTTTTTTTTTCGATTTGACTCAAATTATCGGGTTTGTACGGTTTATCGATTTTCTTTGTATACCCCTAGCTACCGTGAATAGAAGCTTCTCAAAGGGAAAGAGAGGGTTCCAGTAAATGTATTATTGGATCACATTTATGGCAGCTAATAATAGTTAAATGTCACAGTGCAAATCAATGGTATGCATTATTCCGTAACCTATTCCATATCGGACCAAAAAAACGCACGATCAAGTAAACCGGTAATATACGTATAATTTTGTGCAAGCGATTATCAATATATAAGGAAAAGTGAGAACAAAAACAAATCACTGCCACAAGATTGGGACATATATCGATAGCAATTGATTGCACATTGCGGTTCATCCTTCCAACTCAGAACCATGCAACTTAGCTCTCCATTTTTTTCGACAGTTAAACATCATCCAGGAAAAGGAACAACATGAAATAGAAAGTTAAATGAATTTATTTATCTAAAGGGAAGAATAGTGTGTAAATATAGAATGAATTTATGAAAATATTGCAAGCTAAGCATAGTCCTAAATAGGCGGCTAGAGAGAGATGATGATTATTATCGTAAATTAAATAATAGTAGAGAGTAGAGAGTAGAGACTGAGCATCCTCAACGTTGATCAATAAAGGGGGGGCAATGTATGTTATAATTAAAAGAATATTTTCTCCATTTTAATACTAATAATGTTCAGGTACACCGACTGAATTTAACAAATAATATTGTTTTGCTTTGGTTAGAAAAAGAAAAATTATCATTATTTGCAATCCAAAAATATTTATATGATATTAACTCCTGCAAAGGTCATTTCCTACGAAAAGGAACTTAAAGGCAGGGCCTTTTCTCGGTGTTAGTAGACCAAAAGAAAGATTCGAAGGAATTGATTCCAAAATTAAAGTTTGAGAAATCTTTACAAAAACATCAAACAGATAGTATTCGCAGAATCTGTTACAATTTGCTGTATATTCTTTAGCCCATGAAAGTCCTTTTACAAATTAAACAAGTTGGGAAGTGACTTTTTCCAATATATTCCTCAGAGGTTGTTAGGGAAAAAAAATTATTTCTTTTAGTTTAAATATCCCGTGTCCGAAACTCATTGCTCCAACTAATCTAGATTCGCAAAGTAAGAGTTATAACACTCCCTATAGAAAAATTATCTATTTTAAGAGTTCGAATTCGAAACCTCTAATAAAAAAATAATTTAAATAGTTTCTATGAGGCACAACGGCTAAACCTGAAGACTGAAGTCTGTCCGGACAATCAGTCAAACAAGAACTCATCACATGTGATTCAGAAAGGTACATGGCAGTGGAGCTAATTTACTCTTCATTTAATACTAGCCATTGGAATAGGTAAATGACCAAATATTTCTACGAGAAGAAAGGTTCCACGGAACTTGTGAATGCAAACGATTCTATTGGAAAAAAAGAATTCAATGGATGACAAAATAAACCAGAGATTATAAATTCATGTATTTCGAAATCTAAGGAGTCATGAGTTAATCCGACAAATGAAATAGGGATGGAAAGAATAAATATAATTTGGCCGGCGAAAATTGTTTTTTATTGCAAAATTTAGGACAATACAGTAAAGGACAAAACAAGGATTGCGTATAATAATACATTTTTTTTTTGTTGTATATTTCTATTTATAAAACTTTAAATATAGTTATCTCTTCAAACAAGATATAAAAAGTATAGATTGAACGAAATCTCAAAAAGCTCCACGTTCAAGGTATTACTCAGTAACATTCTCTGAGTTCCCTCATACTAATGGCATAAAGTTGTCTTCTTGACATGAAGTGCTCGCAAGTTGGCTTGGATACCACTTTAACAAAAACGTGGCATAAAATTCTTTGGCGTATGATAAATTATCAACCTCCAAAAACGATCCAACTACTTACAATCTCTCCCTCATAAAATTTTATTTTTCTCCATATTATTATCTTATTATTATTATTATTATTTTTTATAAGTTTTGTTTGGGGATGCAGATTCAAGTATCACACCATAACTCTCATTGCATCAAATCAAAAAGGCTTTCACTCATTTATCCATCCCTTTATGTCCACTGCATAGGTTCTATTCATCTTTCTCCTCTTAGTATCTGGGCTATTAGGTGTGGAATTTGCACATGACTCAGCTGCTGAATCATCATAACTTAGGCATTTAGCATCCAACACACCAATTGGACTTTGAGGAACTAAACCTTTATCAAAATCACTTAGCAAAGATGATTCTTGAATCAATTCAACACACTTCTTTACTCTATCCTGCAAAATAATCACAAAAAGAAAGGTAAAAACTTTACCATTTTGATCAAATGTGAAGTTAATCAACATGAAATGATAGTATTGAAAAGTAATAAATGGATCTATAGTACTACATTTCATTTGCCATAGCTTTTTGGACCAACAAATTTTACCTTTGGTACTTGCTTCACTAAAGCAGATATTGCTTTCTCAATGCCCATTGTCTCAGTTTTCATCACAACAGAGATTGCTACTGCTGCTGCAATCTCAGAGTGCTTGAATTCCAAGAAGTGAATTCCTGCATTCAATTTTCATCCAACCTAAAGTTTCAGTAACAATCTTCCATTTTCACTTTCTATAGTCAAATTTTTGCGAGATTCAATCGTAGATAGGATAAGCTCAATCAAGGTTAACTTTACCTTTAAGTGTTCTTAATATAACTTTTAGTGCTTTAGTGATTAAAGATCTTGAAGCAATTTGATCACCATTTATCTTGTTAATGAAATAATCAATGAATGTGAATGGAGTGATTGCATGCATTCTCCATTTCAATGTGCTTAATACAAGAAGCTCCATTCTTTGTATGGTTCTTGCTTCAAATACAAATTTTGCTTCTTTTATCTGTCAACAATCATTACAAATTCAAAAAGATTGTTAGATCAGAACCCAATTCATAAGATTAAAATAATCAAGGTATTCAAACTTAATTTGCTGCCTTGGCGTAACCGGTAAAGTTGTTGCCATAAAAACAGTCTCTTGCAGAAATCCAGGGTAGGGCGGCGTACAATACACTCTTGTGGTACTGCCGACCCCGCGCACCGCGGGAACTTACTGCACTGGACTGCCCTATTTATCCAAACTTAATTTTGATGTAAATGTTCACCTGTAAATCTAGAGATAGAGGAACTATACTCTCTTCCATTTTAGCTGCCAGAGACAAACAGGCTATAGCCAATAGCTGAATCATCCATGCTTTTCCCTTCTATAAAACAATCAAATATTATTAGGAATGTGATTAAATGTAAGTAAAAATAAAATCTTGATGATAAAAAGACTTACAGGTAAATCATAGGCAGAAAGAAACCTATCAAGGTAGTTCACAGACAAATATAAACAGAGTGGCCCAAAATTGAAATGTGAATGAACCTGCATGCAATAACAAATATATAATCAAACATTTTACAATGTGAAACTCTATGTTTTACTAGACAAGCAAAACAAGACAAGAATAAATGTGAAAATTCAGTCAAAGACAGCTTAGAATTGAATGAAGTAGGAAAAAGGTGAAGTATATAGAAACATATTTAACGTACCAAATTTACCTGACAATTCAACAAAAAAAACAAAAAGATCCTACCAAACGTTCATTTCACGTTTCTTGTAAATATACTTCGTTTTGCAGTATAAAGTAAAAGCCAAGAATTATATCATCATATCCCTTTTCCCACCCCCTTCAACACCATCTCCCCTACAAATTACAATACCAAAATACAAAATCTAATACTCACATGATATCAACATCCTCGATTATTCTTTTCTTTTTCTTTTTAATAAGGACTTCCTCGATTATTCTATTGGATACATGCTATTAGAATCGGATCTACCATGTTAGATACAGGTTAACATGAATCTAGTAGCTTTTACATATATATGTATCAAGAAATTCATTGAATATCTACTATAAACATTTGACTTTAGATCCAGTTATTATTATATATAAACTTGAGATCGTCGTAAAAAGAAAAAAAAAAGAACTCATAAACTCCAGATCCTGCATCTGCTGCTTCTACCTCCCATAAATAGCTTTGCCTCTGAGACCAACCACCCCTTTTGAAACAAGAAAATACATCATGTAAATTTTCATTGACTATTCACAACCGATCTAAACATAAAAGTGAGATCTACTTAACTAAAAGTAAAATAAATAATCACTAATGAAAAAATCGCAGTAATTAATCATCCAAGATCTGAATTATAATGGATTAGTTAAAAGACCAACAAACCTTGGCAATCAAATCAAGAATCTGCTCTCTAATCTCAACATCCAACTTCCCATTTCTCAACTTGTCAAGGTAATCACCACAAGGCATATGTTGATTCTCTTTCTCAATCAACAAATCCACACAATCTTCACTCTGTAATTGCATAACAGCCCAAAAATTCTCTTCCCCAAAAAAACTATGGTTTTGCTTACTGCTTTGATTATTCTTAAGATACCATTTTCCAACATCATCGTTATTATCATTGCCAAAAATGATATCGTTATCTTCTGCACAAAGGAGGCTAGAAATTGCAGAATTCATACGGGCTGCCATTGAAATAAATACCTTATAGATCGTATGTGTATATATATAAATATGTTTATACTACTCTCACCCTCAAAACAAGTATATTTAATGTATGTAAATCGATCTCTAGTTTAATGAGACATTGCAAATAAACATAAAGATGAATTTCTAGTAGAAATAATAATGAAAAAATTGAAATAAAAGAGGAGAAAATGAAGCAGTGGAGTTGTTTTGGTGATAGAACTGTGAAGAGATATAGCGGCAAGAACAAAGGGTGTCGTTTATATAGGATTTTAGAGAGAGAAATATGGGGTGGGTTTAAGGGGTTTGGGGGGGGGGGAGAGGTTTATTTAAATTTTTATTTTATTTTAAATCAGTAATGCAAGAGGAGAAATGGGGTTAGAAGATACAGAAACAAAGACAGGGACCAACGTAGATCTATAGGTATGAGTACCCAAAATCAATAGCTTTTACTTGGGTCGTACATTGCGTTAAAAATTTGCTAAACAAGTATAAATAACTAATTTCAAATAAATTAAATTAAATGAGTTGTGATAGAATTCTGAAGTCAAATCTCTAAGGTTAAAATCCTGGATTCTATCTCTACGTAAAGAAGTGAAAAACATAAAATTAAAGAGAAAATTGTTTGGACATTATGTCATATAGCTAAAATAATATTTTTAATAAACTACAAATAATAGCATAAATATTTACTATATATATTTATTAAATTATATTTTTACTCATAAATTAACTTATTTTCCGAGTGAAATTTATAGAATAGGAGCAGACGATGCGAACCAACTCGATCAAGATATTTGGATATGAAAAGATAAAGAAAGACGTTTTAAGCTTGTATTTTCCGACCGATTCACTATCGAAAATTAATTTTTAAGATGCTCGTTTCTTGCTTCAACTTAAAATAAATTTCTTATTGTAAATCAAATATTATCCAAATGGAACCAAATTAGACTTAGGTTGAACGTTTAATTTTAGATTTGGAGTTGGAGCTTATGGATTATCGAGCTTTGGCTTTAGTTTTGAGAATTGACCATATGCACTCGAGGTTGACTTTGAATTAACATTTACTTATGCCTATATTTTGATCTTGAAATGGAGTCCTAAAACTTTATTTGACATCGAGAAGTATTATTTTGAAGTCCTGCATTCTACCATTTTACCATCATCTCTTTGATAGTTAGGGAAGGAATCCGAATTAATTTTTTCGATTTTTTATTTTACTTTCACAATTCACGGTTTTATGTCGCTAAAGATAGAAAAATATATACAGTCAGACATCTCTATAACAACATTCCTATAAAATAATTATTCACTATAAAAGTTAAATTTTCCTTAGAACTAATTTTTTAAGATATATTTACCTCTCTATAATAACTTTTTATCTATGACAGCAATATTTATATTTATAACAAAATTACCCCTCTATAACAACCATATAAAATCATTAAAATTGCTAATAATAATTTTAAAAATATGCCTATAATCTTTTTCATTAAACAAAGTTTCTATCTTGCATAAGATATAATGAAGATTTGCACATGATATCTTTTCCATTCGATAAATTTTAAAAGATATTTAGATAAAGAATTAATTGTTAAGCTCTTAGATTGTCTGCAAGGGAAAGCTATTGAATATATTTTTTGCTGAAAATTTGGAGACGAATCTTCGCCAATTCAAACGTTATATCGCTAGTTATAGAATAAAATCTATGAAAAAAAAGCTACAATTACAAAGTTCTTCTATCAATCTTGAAAGAATTTATTTTCCTAAGTAGCTTTAAAATGTTTGATTTAGAGTTTAAATCTTTATTAGCTTAGTTATGAATTTATTAATAATGTATTAGCTTTTTCAATATTTAACTAGTGAAATATGCAGATCTTTTGAGATTTTAAATTTGAATAATTTTCTTATCTTTTTTACTGTTAATTTTTGAATTATTTTTATCTATAACGGCCAAAAAATATTTAAATATCAAATATTATTATAGGTGTATAACAACCATTTATTATAAAAACTAAAAAATATCAAAACAACAAAAATAATATAGAGAGGGTAGACTGTACGTATTAGAATACGCACTAATATGATCTTGATGGGGTTCAAATTGATCTTTGCCTATATATTTAGTTGAAAAGACACGTGTACATTTTCCTTTAACTTCCTTTTTCCTTATTATTAGGTTAGCCTGCGCCGTAAGAGTCACTTCGGGGGCATCCGATCAACAATCTGCCAACTTAGAGATGCATTTTATTATACTAATTTTATGTACGTATTTTGCGCGTATATCTATGTTAGCGAATATACAACTTTTTAACTTTTAAAGAAATATATCAATATTATTAAATAATATATTTGCATTAAAAAGTATATAAGTTCTTAATAATTATGAATATTTATCATATTTAGGAAGCTCAATAAATAAAGTAATATGACTTATTGTGGTTGTATTTTCGCCAATTATCGTAGTTATCTGTCTTCAATTCTCTCTCTCATCAATCTCTCTTTCTCTTCTATATATCTATTTTTGTTGTAGTGCCATTTAAAATGATATATAATCAAACCTCTTTATAACAATCTCGTTTTTTACAGATATTTTTTAATATTTTAGCGAATTGCGGTTATAGAAAATATATATAATAGCAGAACATGAAATTTAGCTTTTATAATGAAGTGCTGTTATATAAGAATATTATTATAGAAAAATATGATTGTATTTAAAAAGTCAATAAAGAGTAAATATTATTCGAGTACAAAATTAAAAGAGTTCAAATATAATATCGAACAGATTATATTCATGTTATGAAAGAAAATTATGGCCATGTTACATTATTTAAATAAAAAGATAAAATCTCGATTGTGTTTTAAATCCTAAATATCTAAACTTCCAACATATTTTAAAATAAAGAATGATTTAAAGGGTAAAAGTTGATGATTGTTTCAATTTGAATCTTTGTATTTAACTATTACAAACCACTTTTGTTTTCATTCACAAAGTGGGGATTAGGCAAAATAGGGACTGGTAAGCGGAAGACACTCGTGAAATACTCTTGGACTTACGTGTGAGCTCCTATTTTGCGAAGCTTAAGCCTCAAGCGCTCGATATATGCTTGGTATGTGTCTGACGCCTTACACACTGGCTCGTCCCACAATTCGTATGTAACGACTCGATCGGTTGTTACGTAGAACTTGCATTAAAAATTACTGTTATTGACTTGTCATAGGTTGGTTATACTGTTATTGATGTGTTATAGTTGGTAGGCTTGAAATCGGAATGGTTGTAGCGAGAGTTTAGTCGCTTAGTCTTAAAAATAGCCTTAAAATGGGAAAAGTCGACTGAGGGTTGACTTATTGGTAAACGACTGCGGAATGCGTATTTTATTGGCTCGGATATCTTCGTTAGGTGATTTGGGACTCAGGAGTGTGTTCGGAATAGAATTAGGCTTGAATTGGCGAAAGTTAGTTTTTGGCGATTTCCGGTCGGCGGTGAAAAATAGGCTATCGGGGTCGGAATGGAATTCCGGAAGTTGGAACAGGTTTGTAATGTCATTTTTGACATGTCTGCAAAATTCCAGGTCAATCGGTGTTGTTTTGGATAGTTTCGGCATCATTGGAGGGTTTTAGAAATTTCAAAGTTCTTAGGCATGTATTTGATGTGATTTTTGGTGTTTTGATGTTATTTTTAGTGTTTAGAGGGTGCAACTAAGTTGAATGGTCATATATGAGGTGTTGGTATGTTTGGTTGGGGTCCCGAGGGGCTCGGGATGGCTTTGAGTGGTTAACGGGGAGTTTGGAGTGCTTGTGTTGCTGCTGAAGTTGCTGGTGCTGGTGTAACCGCACCTGCGGATGGGTCATCGCAGGTGCGGGCCCGCAGGAGCGAGCAAAGCTCCGCAGATGCGGAACTTGAGAGGCCCAGTAGAGGATCGCAGGTGCAGGAGGAGGATCGCACCTGCGAAGTTGCAGGTGCGGAATGTGAGTCGTAGGTGCGGAGTTAGGCCGTTTAATGTTTAATTCGTAGGTGCGGTTGTTTTGACCGCAGGTGCGAGACATGGGCCGCAGGTGCGGAACCCCTGGGCAGAAAGTATAAATTAAAACCCTCCGCGACCACTAGACCTTTTAACACCATCTTTGAATGGGAAGAAGCTCTTGAGGCGATTTTAAAGAGGGAAAATCAGTGTTCTTCATTGAGGTAAGGTTTTTGGACTTAATAACTCAATTATATGTGATTGGAGACCTTATATCAGTGTTTAATTATGAAAATCAGTAGGAAAAATGTGGGTTTAGGGCTTGAGATTATGAGACCTTTAGGGAATGGTTTGAGGGGTCAAACAAACTCCGATTTTAGCGTTCTTGATATGTACGGACTCGTGAGATGATGAAGAACATTTTGGTATAAAATTTATCGGGTTCCGAAACGCGGACCCAGGGGGTCGGGTTTTGACTATTTTCGGATTTTGAGCTAAATTTGGTACCTTTCAATTTGGAATTCATTCCTTAAGCATAATTTGATGATAAAAATTTTAACTTGGTAGATTTGGAGCACTCAGAGGCCGGATTTAGAGGCAAAGGCACGGCGGAATAGTATTTTAGCTGGTTTTGAGGTAAGTAACGTTCCCAAACTTGGTTCTGAGGGTTCAAAACCCCAAGCTAAATGATTTATGACTATTGTTGAGGTGACGCACATGCCAAGTGACGGGCGTGCAGGCGTGCACCGAGTAATTGTGGACTGGCTTATCCCGTGACATCGCTTAGTGATTATTCCATGATGATATATGTGTTTCTATTAATGTGGTAATTGTGAACATGTTAGAAATCATGTTAAGTATAAATGCTAGGCTTCACGCTGAAAATGTTGAGACCCGAGTGGTCGTATATTACTGTCTCATTTTATGATTAATTGATTTCATATACTCAGTCTTATTATAGCATATCACTCCATATCTCAGTCTTAGTATTGTTAATTATATGCATACTTATCATTGTTTCGGGCTGATGGATGCATATGTGATCCATGCAAGTGAGACTGAAGAGTAATGATTGAGTGAGGCCGAGAGCCTGTTATTGAGACATTTATGAGATTGGACTGCACACCGCAGTGATATTAAATCATTCCTTCGTTGGCTTGATATGGCACTTAGGCCACTAGGGCCCCTCCAAAGTCTTTACACCCCTAGTGAGCGCATTGATGATGAGCGATGGATCTTACCTGGGCATGGATTTTGTCCGAAGCTGATGTTATGTGAGGGATAGATCTTCCCTGGGCATGGATCTTGTCCGAAGCTGATGTTATGTGAGGGATGAATCTTCCCTAGATATGGATATTGTCCGAGTGTTGCATTCTGGAGATGTATCTTCTCCGTGGGGGCTGGACTGGCCTTTTTCCTCAGTACGGAGTGACTACGGTCACCTGTGTTTATGCATATTCCGGGATGGAACTTCCCTGGGCCTGAGAGCCATATATAGTACTGAGTGGACTTCTGTGGGAGAGTTGTGAGCACTATGTGCATTTTCACACTGTGACATGTTGGTATGTAGAACATATGGAGGTATATCTAGTATATTTTGTTGTTATTTTCTGATAAATTGTGAACATGCCTAAATTTTGTAAGTTGATGATTTAATTATTGAGGTTTAGTCTGTCACTACCTCTCAGCCTATAGTTTGGGTTCATTACGTCTGAGTTGGTGTACTCACGTTACCCCCTGCACCTTGTGTGCAGATCCAGGTACACCGGGACCCGGTAGTGGATATTGAGCAGCTGTCAGAGTTTTCATTGGGGTTGTCGAGGTAGCAGCTGGCGATCGCGACCTCGTCTTCTCTTCCTTATTCTACCTGTTGCACTTATTTTGAGATTATATTGTCTATTTCTTCATTCTTTATTTTTTATATATAGCAGTTCATGGCTAAGTGACACCGGATCCAGAGTTGGAGGTTTAAATTTAGTTTTTCAAATATTATTCTTTTTAAAACTTCAGTTTCTTAGTATTATCAATAAATTCGTTTAAAATTATATTTTTACTGAAAATTGAATTTAGCTTAGTTAAAAAGGGCGGCTTGCCTGGTTCCACGACAGGCGCCATCACGACTCCGGAATTGGGTCGTGACAGTTGCTTTGTGTAATTAACTTTGTAGATCAGAAAAAAATTATTAACAATCTTTTGATTTGTCAAAAGCTCTCTTAATTAATTGCATTTCAGAAATTAAAAACACTAATATTACATCATGAAAGTGAATTTGATAGAACCTCTCATCCAAAAAAGATTTGGTGTTATAATTTTGGTAGGTCAATATTATTGAATTCTTTATGACAAATATGGTATATCACATAATCCAAATAAGGAAAATTTTAATATAGAAAATTTAGTTGATTTAGAAGTCCTAAATATTAGAAAATAATTAAAAGTCCTAAATATTAGAAAATTAATTATATAATTATTGTCGTAAATATTAGAGAAATATAAAATGACTATTTTACCTAATGTGAAATTAATTTTTTAAAGGATAAAAAAGACGAACGACATTTCACTAAGAGTTTTCGTACTTTTAATATAATATATTAGATGACCAATTGAGCATTAAGAAAAAATGTTTTTACAAAAAAGGACACCACTTTATTGGACTATAAATACAAGATTTATAGCTTCAAGTTTAGAGGCTAAAGTTGGTAGTCTCACTTATATACTCTCTTTATTTAACTTTCTCTGATTTGTGAATTGGGTAATTTTGTACTTTGAAATTTACATTCAGATGATCGATTCTTATCTCCGAGTGTAGCCGCCCACGATAGCTGCAATAGACCACTATTTTTGTTCCATTAAAAAAGTTACTATTTGGTATTTGGACATTAGACTTTTAAGCAAACTCCTCGTTATTTCTATGATCACAATTCACAAAGTCAGAATGTTCAGTCTTACTCTGGCGTGAGTTATATGAAATTCACCATCAAATTATTGTTTCAGAGAAAATAAATCTTTATTTTTATTAGTAACTATGTTTAGAGACTTTTGAAATTTAGAAGAAATGGTAAATGAAAAATGAGAAAAAGGACCAAAAGAAAAAAACATGGAAATGTCAAGAAATAAGGAAATCTATAGACTTTTGCATTGTATCGTTACTTTAAATATAATATTTTTTTTGATTGTTACTAAATTTTATTGTATTGTATCGTTAAATTCCTTGTTATATAAAGATGAAATGTACCACTTTATGCAATGACCTATTTGGTATGGTCACATCATTACCTTATTTTTTTTCCCCATCTTACTATTTCTTATTAAGTATTAAATAATCCTATTTTATCCTTTCTCCTACCTCTTTATATAATAATTCTACCTTGTATCTTACCTTTTTCTTTTTGTAATGTTACAAGTTTATTTTTCATATTATTGGTGCATGACATCATGAAACGACGGCCAATAATATAATTTATCCAAATATTATATACATCATAACGATACAATACAATACGAAATATCCATGATAAGAATTCAGAAAGTCAAAATGTCCACTCTAACTCTGATGTGAGTTATATGAAATTTACCATCATATTATTGTTTTTATTATTGCAAATAATATCTATTTTTAGTAAGTATATTTTTATAGACTTTTGAAATTTAAAAGAAACAGTAAATGGCAATTGAGCTTGTTAGTTTAAAATATGTGCTGCCTAAACGTTTGCACCAAAAAAGAAGAAAATAGTGAGAGAGAAAAAAGAAAAAGAAAAAGAAAAAGAAAATAGCAATTCCCGGGAGATTTGCATATAACCCGCGAAAAGCAAAAATATTTATGTCATAGGATACTAGTTAAGCTGGCATAATGTCGTCCATCTACTGAAATTGATAGATATTACTAAAGAAGACAAAAAAACAAAAACTAGAAAAGAAATAGGGACCAATCCTCCATCACGTGCTGGGCTTATTTTAAATTGGATTATCTCAAAAATGTTACAATCAAACACGGGTAAGGGACAGCATATATATATTGAAGACACATTCATTAGACCTCACTCCGAAAAATTAGTATGATCTCAGTCCCTAGGGATCGACAAAACTCTTTTACTTCCGAGAAAATTATTATCACTTACTCCCTCTCTTTAAATTATCCATCCTATTTCTCTTTTACATGTTTCTTGAAAAAATATTTTTTCTATTTCATATTATTTATCATGATTTTTTTTATATATGCTCCTTAAAAAATATTAATTAGGATTAAATTTTAACTACTTTACTCTTATTTATGTCTTAATATTTATAGTCTGTTTGGCCAAACCTCAAAAATCAGTTTATCTTGAGAAAGGTTTTTTCTCAAAAGTACTTTTAAAAAAAGTGATTTTTGTGAGAAGCGGTTTGTGTTTGACTAATTAATTTTTTAAAAAATACTTTTAAGCAGTAGTTAGTGTTTGGCCAAACTTTTGAAAACTGCTTCTAAATGTATTTTTCTCAAAAGTGCTTATCCGAAAAGTGCTTTTGGAAAGAAGCTACTTTTTCCTGCTTCTCAGAAACTGCTTCTGCTTCTTCTCAAAAGCATTTTTTTCCTTCCAAAAGCTTGGCCAAACACCTCAATTTTTGGCCAAAAGTGCATTTGATCAAAAAAATACTTTTGGCCCAAAAAAAAACTTGGCCAAACAGGCTATTAATCTTTCTTCATTGGTATTTGAACAAAGTTATCCATAATTGAGGTGTTCGTAATTTTCAAAGATAACTATTACTAAGGGTAAAAAAGGAAAAAGGTAATCAATTTTGTATTAAACTTTTAAAATGACAAATAATTTGAGACAATTATTTTTAGTAACCACGATTGATAATGCGAGACAAATGGAGTATTAAATAGGGGAGTATTTTGATTGTTTTACATGTCTTAAGATATACTCTCTCTGGTCCACAATAAATGACCAATTTGTCTTGGGCGCACCCATTAAGGAAATATTAAATTCTAGACAAAAATAATTAGTGTGACTAAACTACCCTTAATTAAATATTGCAGCATAATTTAATGTGAGAAGTAAAAGACTTTTTCGGGATACGTACATAAGGGTAATTGTGAAAAAGCAAATTAAATTTTTTCTTGATTATATAAATGGGCACTTATATTGAACTAAAATAAAAAGATAAACTAATCACTTATTATGGATCGCAGGGAGTAATATCTCTTCATTTAACATTTTACGCATAATTGAGGTATTTGTAGTCTTCAAGACCAATTAATATTAAGGGTTGAATAGGAAAAAAGATAATCAATTTAGTCTTGAACTTCTAAAATGACAAATAATTTAAGACAACTATTTTTAAAAACCACGATAAATAATTTGAGTCGGAGCGGGTATATCGTAAGAGTAATAATTAAATACAAAATCGTCATCAAAGATTATGGTGAGATGAATATGATTTCTCTATTCTTAATCGGAGGCTTCTGGTTCGAATCTTGAGAATGAATAAAAAGAATTTGATAGAAAGCGCTTCTCCCTTTAATAAACCTTTCACACAGTGAATCAAAACTTATCGGAATCCCATTATAAATATCGGATACCAAAACAAAAACAAAAAAAAAGGCAAATATATGAGAAGATAAACAATGCCTTCACTTATGAAAATAATTATGGGGGTTCCCTACTTTGTAGATGGAATGAACTACAAGTTTCCTGAATAACATGATATTTCCATGATCACAAAGTCCAGGCTTTGCTCTTTTGTGAGTTATACGAAATTTACCATCATATTGTTGTTTTCGGTGATAATATTTTATTGCAAATAGTATTTATCACTAACTATATTTAGAGACTTTGGATTTTTCTGATAAATAAAAATGAGAAAAATAAGAAGAAGAAGGGTAATCCTAAAATGAAAAAGTAATCGGAAAGAAATGGTCTATCACTGTTAAATCAGAAATAAAGACAAAATCATGTGTTCATCACATCTTCCACACACTAAATGCAAAAATTGAAAAGTCCAAAATATTGATACAACTCAAAATGACTCCAAATTCACAACCATTTTTTTTAATACAGACCTCCTTTCTTGCACGTTCAATTGCAATCTCAATATACATTGATGCAGAAATTCCTCGCATTCTATTGCTTTTCGTCGATGTTCAGTATTTACGGTGTAAATTTATGCGCGTAAGGGCGACTCGACATACTTGGGGTCTAAAGTACAACTACAATTGAGCCCAAATTTTTTATAATCGATTTCATAGTAATTAATAATTACGAAAACTTTACATAACTGTCACAGTTTAAAAAAAATATAATAATTTTTTAGCATGAAATTGAATATTACAGATCTAGTAGAAAAATATTTATATTTTTTAGCACACAGTTCCATTAAAATAGAAATATTAATTATTAATCCCTAAACATAACCAATTTGAATAGAAAGTCAATAATTCTTTGTACAAAAATCATGTCTTTTTCTGTTTATCTATTAGCTTTCCTTCTTTTTCTTCGTCTTCTTAGTTTTGTTTTCTGCCGAAGCCAATATATTTTCTAAATTTTTTCAATTCGTTTTCTTTTTAATTATCTTTCTTAAGTTTTTCTCTTCGTTCTTTCTTCCTTTCGTAACATAAAGATCTTATTTCGAAAAAAGGTGCTCTTTATGAAATAAACAATAAATAATGCTATTTTTTAAAATAATAGTTAAAAAAGGATCAAACGTGTAAAAACAGCTGATAATAAAATATAGCTAACCGTTTTAATCATTCTTGAGACGTTATTGATCTTATGTCGGATTTACCTGTTTTTACTTTGAAAATCTTCTTTTTGTTGAGGCAATTGTTAGACATTTAAAAAAGAATGAAGTCTTTTTATGTAATTAATTGTATCGATTAGAGTATTATCTGTTACTTGTAATAATTTTCTTAACACTAAATTCGAAGTATAAATCTAAGATTACTCGGGAGAAATCATAAAGATATGTTTACTTTACTCGGGAGAATTTTTCCATTCCTCAAAAATCACAACAACTTCAAAATGATAAACCTTACTATACAATGCTTAAACCTTTTAAAGAAAAAATAACACAAAACATATACCTTTTAAAATTGGGGCCCCTCAAAAAAGGGGCCTAAGGCATATTTCTTACTTACCTAGCCCTTTAGCTGGCCTTGTGCGTAAGATCTATTAAAAGTAAAAGTATTTCCCATCAAGATTTTTTTAATTATTTTTAAATCTCGAACTCAAGACTAGAGTTTTAAAAGAGAGGAGCGTGAGACACGGCATTTTACTTAACATGGGGTAAAACATAAGCGTTTTTAGAAATTAATAAAATAACATAATAACCAAAAAAATATATACGTATATTCAAAGTTCAAAAAAATAAAAAGGATTAAAAATCTCATAGAAAATAAAATAATTAGAATATTTCTTATATATATATATATATATATATATATATATATANGGTAATAAAATCAATTGTAATTTTTTATCTTTCAAGCGATTAAATTTTTTAATATTTTAAAAAAATATTGTCCAACTACATAGTTTACCTCTCTAAAAGTAAATAATTAATAAGTTTCATTAATAGTGCAATTTAAAATATTACTCCTTATGATTAAATTTAAAATTACTTTCAAATATCAAAATAATAAAAGTTGGATGATTTTGAGAGACGTAGAAATAAGATATGAAGGCATATAGTAAGTGAAGATACAAATTTTGACTATTCAAATGAACACGATGTTCTCAATTACTATATATGCAATACTATTTGAGTTATTCTCGATTTTTATATTTTTATAAATGAATAAAACTTAAACAGTCATTTGTTAAAGAATTTTGAGGAACAATAATGCTAATTAGGGAACTTGGTGCATCATTTACATTAGGAACTATTAGGTGAACCCCGAGCAAAGAGCATTAAGCGTGTTTTCAAGCGCATAATCGGGCGCTTGGGACGTAAACTCACAAAACTACGTGAGCCTCGAGGCGTAGTGCCCCGTCTCGAGCCCCGTCACAGAACTTTACTTCATACCATTAAAGTTACTATGAGGTAAAAAAATCAATTATAATATCTTATCTTTCAAGTGATTAAATATTTTGATATTTTAAAAAATATTGTCAAATTACATAATTTACCTCTCTAAAAGTAACTAATCAATAAATTTTATTAATATTGTGATTTAAAATATTACTCCTTATGATTAAATATAAAATTACTTTCAAATATCAAAATAATAAAAGTTGAATAATTTGAGAGACGTAGAAATAAGATATGAAGACATATAGTAAGTGAAGATACAAATTTTGACTATTCAAATGAACACAATGTTCTCAATTACTGAATATGCAATACTATTTTGAGTTATTCTCGATCTTCATATTCTTATAAATGAATAAAACTTTAATCAGTCATTTGTTAAAGAATTTTGAGGACTAATAGTGCTAATTAGGGAATTTGGTGCATCATTTACATTAGGATCTGTTAGGTGAGCCCCGAGCAAAGAGCATTAAGCTTGTTTTCAAGCGCATAATCGGGCGCTTGAGACGTAACACTCACCTAATTAAACCTCATACGTGAGCCTCAAGGAGTAGTGCCCAGTCTCGAGCCCCATCACAAACTTTTACCTCATAGCGTTAAAGTTACTATGAGGTAAAAAATCAATTAAAATATATTATCTTTTAAGCGATTAAAATTTTTAATATTTTAAAAAATATTGTCAAACTATATAATTTACATCTCTAAAAGTAATTAATCATAAATTTCATTATACTGTAATTTAAAATATTACTCCTTATGATTAAATTTAAAATTACTTACAAATATCAAAATAATAAAAGTTGGATGATTTTGAGAGACGTAGAAATAAGATATGAAGACATATAGTAAGTAAAAATATAAATTTTGACTATTCAAATGAACACAATGTTCTCAATTACTAAATATGCAATACTAGTTTGAGTTATTCTCGATCTTTATATTTTTGTAAATGAATAAAACTTTAATCAGTCATTTGTTAAGGAATTTTGAGGACCAATAGTGCTAATTAGGGAATTTGGTGCGTCATTTACATTAGGAACTCTTAGGTGAGCCCCGAGCAAAGAGCATTAAGCGTGTTTTCAAGCGCATAATCAGGCGCTTGGTACGTAACACTCACAAAACTAAACCTCATACGTGAGCCTTGAGGCGTAGTGCCCTGTCTCGAGCCCCGTCACAGAACTTTACCTCATAGCGTTAAAGTTACTATGAGATAAAAATCAATTATAATATCTTATATTTCAAGCGACTAAAAAATTTAATAATTTAAAAAATATTGTCAAATTACATAATTTACCTCTCTAAAAGTAAATAATCAATAAATTTCATTAATAATGTAATTTAAAATATTACTCCTTATGATTAAATATAAATTACTTTCAAATATCCAATTAATAAAAGTTAGATGATTTTGAGAGACATAGAAATAAGATATTAAGACATATAGTAAGTGAAGATATAAATTTTGACTATTCAAATGAACAGAATGTTCTCAATTACTAAATATATGCAATATTATTTTGAGTTATACTCAATCTTCATATTCTTATAAATGAATAAAACTTTAATCAGTCATTTGTTATAGAGTTTTGAGGACCAATAGTGCTAATTAGGAAATTTGGTGCATCATTTACATAAGGAACTGTTAGGTGAGCTCCGTGCAAATAGCATTAAGCGTGTCTTGAAGCACATAATCAGGCTATTGGGACATAACACTCGCATAACTAACATACGTGAGCCTCAAAGCGTAGTGCTCCGCGTCGAGACGAACCCGAAACGTATCTAAAAAAAAAGTCTTAACATTGTTTAAGACCTCCGTTAAAGATGACGTTTCTAATTGTGCCTTACCATTGACGAGGCATTATGTTTTGCCACATGTCCTATAATGGAAAATCTAGTCATGCTGGTGCTTCTCACTCTTGATCACATGGAAAGATGACAAGTACAATAATTTTCTCAAAATATACCAACTTTCCCTAACAATAGCTAATGACTAATTGAAAACGTTCATACATGAAAATGCTTCATTGGATTCTCTTAGGGAAGAACCACTTGTTTATTTAATAGTAAAGTAATGACTTTTCAACTTCTTTTACATGGAATTTTCGAATTTCTAACATAAATCGAAAATGAGTGGAGAAAATATGACAAATAAAGAAAAAGAAAAAGAAAAAAAGAGAGGATAAAATAGGTTTTTAGCATATGTAAGATGCCAAGTTACCTTCTCCACTACCACAAAAAGATAACAATAATAGTACTAACTTTAATAAAACTATACACACATTTTGTGACAGAGACACCAGTTACTAAGGGTGTTATTTGACGTCGCTTTACAAAGAATTTCATTTATATATATATATACATGTAAATAATATTCTTTTTAAAAGTATGTGTTTATACAGTACGCCAATACTAATTGAAAATAATACAAAATATCAAATTTGAACAAAAAATAAATCCTTAAAAATTAAATGTAGCACAATTTCAGACACAAGCTACTTAAAAATCGAGCTTGATGATATGTGATAATAAGCCGACATGAATCGATCGTGGAAAATTGCCCATCCACACACGTAATTTATCTAGGATTCCAATTAGATAATGGATAGACGTGCATCTCTCCAAATAGATCTCGATCTATAAATAAATTTTATATGGAATTATGGAAAAAATAAATACATAAAATCTCATATATATATATATATATATATAAAGAATCACTCCTGGAAAAGCATCCCATTTACTTCTGAAAAGAAATTCTCTTTGGGCCTTTCGAATTACTACTTGTCATGAAAAAGTAGAACTTTCCTAATTATTTATCAATAAAATATAATATTTGGTGACTAAGACAGTTTAGAATGCTAATTAAGCAAGATATCTGGATGATTTCCAATGAGAGTAATTATCACACTGATTCTGTTGGTTAACGACGACGATCTTTATTAGTTTGCCCCTCTTCTTCCTGTTACACACTATTTGTGTCTCTCTTTTATTAATAATCAATCTGATAATGACCCAGGGGCAAGCTAGAATATAGTTTACAAGTTCGATCGAATTCAATATAATTTTGGTTCAAACTTTATTTTTTATTTTAGGAAATTCATATATATATATGTATAAAGTGGAAATTATCTGTTTAAAATCGATCTAGTAATTTTTCCTAAAGAAAATTAAAATTTCAAACCCGTAAATTTTAAATTTTAGCTCCGCCTCGAATAATCTTTCTTAGTTTTCTTTTTACCCCAGTGGTAACATGAGGAACATACAACTTATATGAGTGCTAATTAACACCACGTAAACCACATACGTATCATCTTAGGAAGGTTTAACGTCAAAGGATTAGTTTCAAATGGAGTAATGTTGGATAATATTTAATCTTTGTGATCATAAATAGCTACAAATTATTTAAAAATTCATAGTGTTATGGATTTGTGAGATATTCATCGTGAATAGATAAATTTCATAAAATGGCACACACCTATGTCTTTTATTTCATTAAAGTCCATGACATTCACCATCGTCTCAAATAATATGAACGTATATATATCGAGTATTTAACTCGTCTTTAGAGAAAGGTCGAAACTGTACTGTTAGAGGGTGCACTTAAGTTTCTACGGTAATTCTTTTATCACCTCCTTCCCACTAGTTTCGTAGATATTTTCCTGGTTTTGATCAACAATCATAAGTAGTTGAAAGAGACTTAGGCTGTATTGACAAAGCAATAATTCAGTGAAATTGAAGAGATCTGGTGAATCATCATCATATAAATATATTTGTTTTTCATATAAGTTTTGAAAAATAATGTGTGGCTATAACAAATTAGCTGGTACATAATTTCCAATATTGTCAATTACTTCAGACTTGAAGGACTTAAATCTTGCAACTACATACTACTATATATCTTTGTATACGATTAAAATCAGGCCAACATGATATTACTAATTAACCAAAATCATGGGGATAGATCAGGCCGAGGCATGAGGATAAGGTATCGAGTTCGGGATTCGAGGTACCTGTCGAGATCGGAACCAGTAGTGATCGAGACCAAACGGGATAGACATCGAGCAAGACCGAAGATAGCATAATAACAGAAAGACGAGATATCCGTGATTGGTCGATGATCACGGAAATTTCGGAACGGATCAAATCAAGAACAGTTATTCAACCAATCATGGGATTTTCTTCTGTAATTAGAATTGCACCATAAGTAGAATTCCTCTACTATATAAAGGGGGAAGGGTTCTAATCATTTGTAAGATACATTATTCTGGCATATCAAAGAAATATAACACTCTCTTTTTCGCTCATATTCTCTTGTTCATCAATTTGCTTTATACTTCATTATTCTAGTATCAGTCAGTTCGAGGGCACCCAAGCTCGAGGGCTGAATTGCATTTCAACACTGGTTTGCTTTGCTTTATTGTCAATTTTTATTATTAATCATCGCATTTATCAATTGATATTAGGTAAAATCATGTGTCCTTAAAACCACATTATAAGTTTAACTGTTATCCGATTTTAAGGGTAAATAGTTTGGCGCCCACCGTGGGGCTAAGGATAATAGTGATTACCTGGTATTAATTCTCATAACACACACTACTTTACGCTTGTTCTCCTAAGTATTTTTGATTTCGAGATCAACAAGCTGCTATAATGCAACTACAAAATCAGCACCGAGCACTGAGTGGGGTCGAACCCGAGCCCTCACTAGAAGCTATTCACAGGGCCGAACTTGTACATGAGAGATAAAACTCCAATGAATCGGGGACTAACCCCGCCATTATGAAAATTCCCTAGGAGCTCACTAAGCGGATTGAATCAGGAGAAAAGAAGACCGAGGCAAATGCCAAAAAGGTAGAAACATACAACTCCCGGGTTGACCAAATACCGGGGGCACCACCAATTCTAAAGAGTTTGGATTCGAAGAAGTTCGTGCAAAAGCCTTTCCCCCCAAGTACGGCTCCAAAGCCCATCCCGAAGAAATTTCGCATGCCAAAAATTTTCAAGTACAATGGGACCACCGACCCTAATGAGCATGTCACTTCTTATACATGCGCAATAAAGGGGAATGCCTTAGAAGATGACGAGATTGAGTCTGTACTGCTTAAGAAATTTGGAGAAACTTTATTGAAGGGGGCGATGATATGGTACCACAATTTTCCTCCCAATTCCATTGATTCCTTCGCCATGCTTGCAGATTCCTTCGTCAAAGCACACACTGGAGCAATAAAGGTTGCGACTAGGAAGTCAGGCCTCTTCAAAGAGAAACAAAAGGACAGCGAAATGTTAAGGGAGTTTGTATCTCGGTTTCAGATAGAACGCATGAACCTACCCCCGGTCTCAGATGATTGGGCTGTCCAAGCCTTTACTCAAGGTATGAATGTACAAAGTTCGGTAGTATCATGGCAGCTAAAGCAGAATTTAATTCAGTGCCCAGCCTTGACCTGGGCTGATGTACATAATCAGTACCAGTCAAAAATCAGGGTCGAAGATGATCAGTTGGGGACTCCTTCCGGTTTCATTTATCCAAAAAGGCCCGTGGGAAGAATTCAAAGGGACATCAACAAAGAACCCGATCAAACAGAGATTGGTATCAACCATACAACGTAAATCGTAGAAACATCGGTCCAGGAAATAACCCCGTTCAAAGTGATCGAAGGAATGATTGAGGACAAAGCTCCCGAGGGATCATGAGTAAAACTGGCTTCGATAAACATGTCAAGCCCACATAAGCGCCACAACTATCAGAATACAACTTCAACATCGACGTATCGAGTATTGTATCAGCCATTGGGTGGATCAAGGATACTAGATGACCTAGACCCCTACAGACCAATCCGGCACAAAGGAACCCTAATCAAATATGAAAATACCATGATATCCTTGGTCATAGAACCGAGGACTACAGACAACTAAGGGAGGAGGTAGCCCATCTGTTAAACGAGGGCCACGTTCTAGAATTCTTTGGCGACCGAACTAAAAACCACTTCAAAGATAGGGACGCAAACAGGAAGAACGAACAGGATGAACCACAACATGGGATTCACATGATCGTTGGTGAGGTCGACATTCCCTAGGGACCGGTGTTCAAGCGTACTAAGGTATCGATCACCAGGGAAAATCGAATTCGGGACTACGTACCAGCAGGGACCTCGTCTTTCAATGACGAGGAAACAGAGGGGATATCACAAACCCATAACAATGCATTAGTAATCTCTATTCTTATGAATAAAATTCAGGTTAAACGTGTTTTAATTGATCCAGGAAGCTCAGCCAATATTATTCGATCGAGGGTCATGGAGCAGCTCGACCTGCAGGATCAGATTGTGCCCGCAGCTTGGGTTCTCAATGGTTTTAAAATGGCAAGTGAAACTACTAAGGGTGAAATCATCTTGCTAGTAAACGTAGCCGGGACCGTTCAAGAGACAAAGTTCCATGTCATCGAGGGAGATATGAGATACAACACCCTGCTCGGAAGACCCTGGATTCATAACATAAGGGCGGTCCCTTCAAACCTTCACCAAGTTCTGAAGTTCCCTACACCGAATGGAGTAAAAATGGTGTATGGGGAAAAACATGCTGCCACCGAGATGTTTGCGATCGATGAAGTAATACCAGTGTCAGCACTTTCATCAACAAGAAGATCGGAGTCCAAAGGAAAGCAGGAAGCTAAATAGCAACCACATGCACCAGCCTCGACTCAGCCGGAGAAGCTAGGAACAGATGATGACGATGACATTGGATACATCGATCCTTTATAATTCCCGATGATTCTGACTCCACCAAATCAACAGTCGAAGAGCGGGAACAAGCCATACTGATCGAGTAGCTTCCCGAACGAAAGGTATACCTGAGCACGGGGTTGACTCCCGATCTCAAGAAAAAACTTATTCAATTCCTTTTAAGTAACATGTATTATTTTGCTTGGTCCCATCTCGATATGACAGGAATCCCACCGGAGATCACTACACATCGATTAAGCTTGGACACAAAGTTCCGCCCAGTAAAACAAAAGAGAAGGCCCCAGTCCGAGGTTATTCATGAATTCATCAAGGATGAGGTAACAAAACTTCTCAAAATATAAATAAACCCGGAAGATCAGGAAAAGACTTCGTTCATCACAAAATACGATACCTATTGTTATAACGTAATGCCGTTCGGACTAAAAAAAGTCGGTGCTACTTATCAACGCCTAGTAAATTGAATTTTCGAAGACAAAATAGGTAAATGGATGGAATTTTATATTGATGACATGTTACGAGTAGAGGACCATTGAAAACATTTGCAGGAGACCTTCGACATATTAAGAAAGTACAACATGAAGCTCAACCCGGAGAAGTGCGCATTCGGGGTCGGCTCAGGCAAGTTCTTCCGCTTCATGGTATCAAATCGTGGAATCGAGATCAACCCCGATAAAATCAAGGCCATCGAAGATATCACGGTCGTGGATAATGTCAAGGTCGTACAAAGGTTAACAGGGCGCATAGCCACCCTAGGTCGATTCATTTCAAGGTCCTCAGACAGAAGTCACCGGTTCTTCTCACTGCTTAAGAAAAAAGCAATTTCGCATGGACCCCGGAATGCCAACAACCCTTAGAAGAGCTGAAACGGTACCTTTCGAGCCCGCCACTACTTCACACCCCGAAAGGGGACGAGCAACTCTACTTGTATTTAGCGGTATCGGAAATAGCGGTAAGTGGGGTCCTAGTTCGAGAAGATAAAGGTACGCAATTCCCTTTTTATTATGCTAGTCAAATCCTAGGTGAGGTCATGGCCTGATACCCACACTTAGAAAAATTAGCGTTTGCTTTAATAAGCGCCTCTAGGAAATTAAAACCATATTTTCAGTGTCACCCAGTTTGTGTTGTGAATACCTATCCCCTTCGCAATATTTTGCACAAACCCATACTCTCGGGTCGATTGGACAAATGGTCCGTCGAGATCAACGGGTACGATATCGAGCATCAACCCCGAACGACCATCAAGTCTCAAATCTTGGCAGACTTCGTGGCCTAATTCATGCCAACTCTCGTACCCGAGGTCGAAAAGGAATTATTATTAAAATCGGGTACATCTTCAGGGGTGTGGAACCTCTTCACAGACGTCTCTTCGAATGTGAAGAGGTCCGGGCTAGGCATCATTTTGAAACCTCCCACAGGTAATACAATTAGATAATCTATCAGAACTTTGAAATTAACTAACAATGAGGCCAAGTAGGAGGCCATGATTGCAGGTCTCAAGCTGACTAAGGGTTTGGGAGTAGAGGTCATCGAGGCCAAATGTGACTCCCTACTTGTATTAAACCAAGTAAACAAAACTTTCGAGATTAGAGAAGACCGAATGCAGAGGTACTTGGAAAAACTACATATGGCTCAACATCGATTTAAAGAATGGACCCTACATCACGTACCTCGGGAACAAAACAGTGAAGCCGATGCCCTTGCAAACTTGGGGTCGTCGTCAAAGATGATGAACTTAGCTCGGGGACTGTCGTACAAATTTCAAGGTCAGTAATCAAAGAGGGTCACGCTGAAATAAACTCTACAAGCCTGACCTGGGATTGGAGGAATAAGTATATTATATACCTAAAGAACGGGAAGCTTCCATTGGATCCTAAGGAATCGAGGGCTCTACGCACAAAGGCAACACGATTCACATTGGTTGTGATGATCCGATCGGTCATCTCATGTTTTGAAACCTAACTCTATGAATTGAAGCCTTAAAAATCATGTTTTAGCCTTCCTCGATTTTCATAGGCAGTCCGGGCGTCTTCCGGAAATCTTTTATGTTAAAAACGAAGAGAAATAAGAAATTTTGCCTAGAAACTTCATTTGAGTTGATTTCAGTCAACATTTTTATTAAACAGACCCGGATTGATGTTTTGATAGTCCCAATGGGTCTATAGTGCGATTTGGGACTTTGGTGTATGCCCGAAATAAATATTCTGAAGTCCCTAGCTCGAGATATCGGACTTTGTCAAAATTTGAAAGTTAAAGGCTTAATGAATTTGAAATGTTTGACCATAGTTTGACTTTTGGATAACGAGTCCGTATTTTGGCTCCAAAACCTGGTATAGGCACAATAACATATTTATGACTTGTCTGTGAAATTTGCTGAAAATGGAGTTGGTTTGACGTGATTCGGACGTCCGGTTGTAAAAGTAGAAATTTCAAAGTTTTCTTGATGATTTCATTTAATTTGGTGTTCAATTCATAGTTATAGGTGTTATTTTGGCTATTTGATCACGCGAGCAAGTTCGTATGATGTTTTTAGACTTGTGTTCATGTTTGGTTTGGAGCCTCGGGGGCTCGGGTGAGTTTCAGATAGGCTACGGAGTGAAAATTGGACTTAGAGCATTGCTGGCGTTTCAATTTCTGGTGTAGGCCTCTGATCTCGCAAATGCGAGATTAGGCATTGCATTTGCAACCTCTGAAGGTTCCGCATTTGTCAGCTATCTCTCGAATATGCGAAGAATAGCTGGGTCTCATGACTTTCGCATTTGCGAACAATCCTTTGCATTTGCAAAGTGGGACGGAGGAAGGTAGTGATCGCAAAAGTGATCATATGGTCGCAATTGCGGAAATGGTCAGGCTCGCATTTGCGAGATTTTCTTTACATTTGTGATGATAGCAGGAATGTGGGAACCTTCGCATTTGCGAGAGGTTCTTCGCATTTGCGAACTCCATGTCACAAATGCGACACCTACAGCTGATCAAAATGACTTTGGATGGGATTTTTGGTTCATTTCTAAAATTTTCAAAACCTAAAACCTTAGAGGCGATTTTCCAAGTCTTCCTCTTCCCGAAATCGTTGATAAGTGATTCTAACCTATTCCCTTTCAATCTTTCACTACCTTTTCTAAGATTTCAACCTAAAATTTAAGGTTTTCCATGGTGGAATTGGGGGGGTTTTGGGTAGAAATTAAGGATTTGGTAATTTGGGGATTTAGACCTCAAATTGATGTCGGATTCCAAAACAAATCACATAACCGGGCTCGGGGGTGAATAGTTAATCGGGTTTTTGTCCGAATTTCGGACCCAGCAGGCCCGGGTGTTGACTTTTGTTGACTTTTTCAAAAATGACCTAAATTGAATTCTTTACAATCGAGGGTAGTTCCTATTTCCTAAGGCTTAAATTGAATTGTTTGGTTGGTAATTTCCTAGATTCTATTAGTTCGGAGGCTTGTGTGAAACTCAAAGTCGTGGTTGAGCTTTGAATTTGAGATGTGGGAGCGAAGTAAGTATCGTGGTTAACCTTGATTGAGGGAATATGAATTGCTTGCCCATTTTCTACTTGTTTAATTGTTAGGAATAACGTATATGTGAGGTGACGAGTACTTATGCATTGTAGTTGGGTTAAAGCATGTGGGCGGGGTGTGGTTTCTTGCAAATATTGCTTCCTTTGTTCATGTTATCCATGTTTAGACTAGTATTTTTAAATTGATCGCTTTTATCATGCTTACGAATCTTTTGGTGATAATTGAGTATTAATTCCGAAGTTGAGGTTGACATTGTGGAGTAAGGCTTGTGCTTGTTATTTTATATCCATGTTTTTATTTGTTCATTGAATTATGGTAAGGGAGAGTGTTAATGCACGAAGGGTGATGTCGTGTCGTTTCTATTGACTTTATGGTGGGGTTGATATGTTAATGCACGAAGGGTGATGTCGTGTCGTTTCTATTGACTTTATGGTGGGGTTGATATGTTAATGCACGAAGGGTGGTGTCGTGCCATATTGTGAGTGTTATGCACGAAGGGTGATATCGTTCCGTGGTATGAGAGTTAATGCACGAAGGGTTATTCCATGCATTCTTCCTTTACTATGTTCATTGTTTCCTATTGGTTCATAGTATATTGGATGTTCAATTTATCATTATACTGTAGTTCTTTACCTCGTACCCCCCTCAACATGTTTCCTCCTCCCGGTATTACTTGTTTAGTTCTTCATTGCTGTTATTTGTATATATATACTGTTAAACTATACATGTTTGATTTGTAGGTGTCTTGTCATAGCCTCGTCACAACTTCGTCGAGGTTAGGCTCGACACTTACCAGTACATGGGGTTGGTTGTATTGATACTCCACTCTGCACTTTCTGTGCAGATTTTGGTACCGACTCTAGCTGATTGAGAGATTATCTATCTGATTTGTTGTTAGGAGACCCAAGGTAGATGTGCTGGCGTCCGTAGACCCTGAAGTCTCTTCTTAGATTTATCATTTACTGTTTTTCTACTTCAAAACAATGTATTTTTCCTTCTTCAGACTCTGTTTGTAGTAATCTTAGTAGCTCGTGAATTGTGACTCCAGATCCGGGTGGTTGTAAATGTTGAAGCCTTTATATTATTTCGTATTTGTTGTATTCCATCTTTGTTTATTGTTGTTGTTGATTTAATTGAATAAGGTTTAGCTTAATAATACTCTAACGTTGGCTTGCCTAACAAGTGGAATGTTATGCGCCATCACGGTCCCGACGGAGGGAATTCCGGGTCGTGACATTGACCGACGATGGAACACCGTTTAGGAGAATGTTCGATGGACCATTGGCGATATGTTTGGGACCAGGAGACACCGACTATGTCCTACGGGAAATTCACTAAGGCACTTGTGAAAATAATTCTGGTGCCGAGTCATTGGTTCACAAAGTTATCAGATTGGGGTACTATTGGGCCGATATGGAAAAGGATACCAAGGTGTTCGTTTGAAAGTGAGATAAATGTCAAAGGCATGCGCTGATGATTCACCAGCCGAGGGAGCAGCTCTACTCGGTCCTATCCCCTGGTCGTTTATGAAATGGGGAATGGACATCTTCGGCCCTCTGCCATCGGCCCCAAGTAAAGCTCAGCTTATTTTATTTATGATTGACTATTTTTCTAAATGGGTTGAGGCTTTCGAGAAAGCCAGAGAAAAGGAACGCATAGACTTCATTTGGTACCACATTATATGCCGATTCGGGATGTCTACCGAGATTGTATGTGACTATGAGAAGCAATTTATCGGCAGCAAGGTGACCAAATTTCTCGAGGATCACAAGATTAAAAGGATTCTATTGACACCATATCATCCCAGTGGAAACGGACAAGCCGAATAGACAAACAAAACCATCATTCAAAATCTCAAGAAAATATTGACCTACGCTAAAGGAAAATGGAGAGAGATGCGACCCAACGTTCTTTGGGCGTACCGCACGACATCGAAATCCAATACGGGGGCAACACAGTTCTCTTTAGTCTATGGTGCTGAAGCTCTGTTCCCGATCGAAGTCGGGGAACCTAGCCTGAGGTTTCGGTATGCAACGGAAGAGTCAAATCACTAGGCTATGAATACAAGCCTCGAATTTCTAGATGAAAGACAAGAAGTCACCCTCATTCGAATGACTTCACAGAAACAACGGATCGAAAGGTATTACAATCGAAGAGCCAATCTTCGACACTTTAAAATTGGGGACTTAGTTCTGAGAAAAGTCACCCTCAACACTCGAAACACGAATGAAGGAAAACTTGGCCCAAAGTGGGAGGGACCATATCAGGTCCTCGACATTATCGGAAAAGGATCCTACAAGCTTGGCACGAAGAACGGTGAGCAACTACGAAACAATTGGAACATATCACTCCTCAAACGATATTACTGATAAGCTACTACCTTATCTATTTTAATTTATGTTTTAAATTAACCAATTGCAGGTGTTCGATCGGGGACGTCGATGGATTCTTCAACACGAAGTCCTTAGGTTTGAAAGCACGCGTTGCACTCTTTTTCTCTTAGACCGATTTTTGTCCCAAATGGGGTTTTCCGGCAAGGTTTTTAATGAAGCAACCATTGTTCGTGCTAATTTAGAGAAATTCAACAGTATCCGAGGCTTCTTTACCATCAACCTCGAATACTGTAGGGCATCACCCTCGAATGTCAACTTCGTTGCAAGGAAAATACTTCGTGTCAACAGGGTCTCGATAGGTAAATTTTGTAAGGGCCAAACGGTCGATTGAGTCATGCCCATGTAGGTTACTCGAGCCCTAACATCAAACATGTACGCATGTATAATCATCTATTAATAGAAGTATTTTTCCTTGTCAAATATTTCATGCCTTAGAAAAATTTTACTTTATAGTTTCATGCTATTGATATATTATATAAACAGGCTTAAGGGCCAATAACAACTGAAGTTCGAACAACTAACCCACACTCAGGAATTGCCGTCCGAAAAATAGACGCGATCGGATTATTAAAACCTCGAGATCATAAGACCTTAAAAAGGAAATCCTCAAATTTTATAGGCCACGACCACCCACTCGCGGACTCACACTTTGAACAAGTTCAGAGTGTAACGGGAAAACAAGCCCAAGAGGCAAGTCCCAAACTAAAAATGCTACGGCCAAATTAACATGGTTCAGAGACGTCCGAATTCCGTAATAAAATAGGCCTTTAAATATTTTCATAAACCGGTTTAAAAGGCTACCCTCAACAAAATTACAAAGGGTTTCGATAATATCGACCCTCGAAAACCCTAATGGGTACAAAATTGTTCGAACTCTCGAACAAATTCTTTATTTCATGCAAAAGCATTACGAAACAAAGGGTTTCAATAATATCGACCCTTGAAAAACCCAATGGGTACAGAATTGTTCGAACTCTCAAAAAACTTCCTTATTTTATTCTAAGGCATAACAAATTTTATATGATTAAACAATAAAAGTTTCAAGCCGAAAAGGGGAAAAAAGTCATTCTTTTTTACAGAGGCCACATCAGCCTAATACAAAAGCCTAAGGGCCATTTCTGTTTTGAGTTCGAGAAATCATCCTCACTCAAATAAAACCTAAGGGTTACCTTTCTTCGAGTTCGAGCAAGTACTCACTCGATTATAAAAATTACACTAGTCCGGCTTCGATCAAATTGCCTAAGCCTCGAACTTATGAACGAAATTTTCATAAGGCATAAATGAAACAAAATTTTCATAAGGCAGAAAATGAAATAAAGACAATTCGGAAAGAAAAGAGATCTTTATATGTATGAAAGGATATTTACAAGGTCCGATCAGGATCCTACACAAAAGATCAAAAATGAAAAAATCCTAAAGTTCTTAACTATCTCCGGGGCAACTTCTTCTCCATCGGGGTCCCCCCACTCTCGCTTCCGGCGTCATCATCATCATTGGAGTAGGCCGGTGCCTTAGCATCGACTTTGAGCTCTTTGGAATTTTTTATCTCATCAGTGAGATCGAAGCCTCAAGCATGAAAATCCTCGAGGGTTTCCCTCCGAGATTGGCACTTGGCGAGCTCGACGACCCAATATGCTCGATTTTGGGCACCCTCGGTATTTTTCTTTGTTTGGGATTGAGCAGCTTCAACATCTGACTGGTAGATGGCTACGGTCGCCTTCACATCGGCCTTGGATTTTCCAGCCTCATATTTAGCCTTTGCAAGTTCGTTGTCCAACCGAGCATCGAGCTCCTTAATTTAATTGGCATGTGCCAAGCTCTTCTCTTTTATACCCTGAAGCTAATTTTCAATCGATGACAATTGGGCTCGAGCAGCTTCCTTCTCTAAGGCGAGGCGGTCCATATTTTGTTTCCATGCCAAGGTCTCCTGCTTCACCGCATCGACCTCTCCACGAAGCTGCTCGATTCTCTCGAGCTTCTGCTGGACCTGTGAGATCGAATTGTTAGCCAATCATTCCTGAACCTATGGCATGGGCTTCTAAGATTTTTATTACCTGCTCGGTCAGGTTGGTTTGTTCTTTCTGAGCCGCGGTACCTCAGCTCGGAGGTCCTTGATTTCTTCTTCTTTTTTCCCACTGAGGATTTTAAGGGCATTCTTCTCCTCGGTGAGCCCTTGAATATCGGCCTCGTACCGGATCAGTTCTGCTGGGGATCTGGAAAAGGCCTCCCAATAAAGTACCGTGGCCTGCACAAATAGAAGAAAGGAAATTAGACAGGAAGAGAAAAAATAAAAACAAGTATGATATCGTCGGGGGAGTTAAGGCATACCCGATTCAGAGCTTGTTGTGCATCATTGAAGAGACTCGATGCTTCGCCTGAATCCTTCCTCAAAGTTTCGCAGTCACTCAGGCCGATAGCATCTTCGACCCCAGTAAAGTAACCACGGAAAGGGTCCTCCGCTCCGTGGGCTCCTTCTATGGAAGGAGTCTTCAAGGCCCGAGCCTCTTGAATCATACCCTCAGAAAATGAAGGAAGAGATGGGGAGTCTCCAATTTCTATTGGCCCAAGTGGGTCACTCGGGGCATTCTCTTCATCTCGAGGATCCTCGAGACCATCTTTACCGTCATACCCTCCATTTGCTTATTTTGGTGGGAGGTATCTTCAGCCTTTGACGACTGGGGGACTTCTCCCAAGTCTCTTTTCGAGACCCCCTCACCTCGAGGCGGAATCTTTTCGGCCCTCACCGACTCAACGGCCTTTTGAGCATCGGTGTTCATTTTTACTCGGGCCACCAACACGGAATCATCTTCTTCCTCTCCTTCTTCTTCATCTTCCTCCCGTAGGCGTCGAACTGACTCCACAGTCAGAGGAATAGTATTCTTTCTAGGCTTATAATCCACTCTCTTCTTGAGCTCTGGATCCTCAGAGGTCGAGGTCCTCTTTCTCTTCTTATCATTTACCGGCTTTGAGACCGCGGTTGAAGTCTCTTCCTACCAGATGGGGGCCTCATGACTTCATCGTTACTGAGGCCTGCAGGAAAGGAAATTAAGTATGGGAAGAACATTTTAACAAAATCATCAAATACATGAAAGGGGCTTACCATGATTTTTGGCTTCCCATCGACCTTTCGATAAGTCGCGCCATGCACGTTTAGCATACGTCGAGGTTGAGACTAGGTCACTGACCCAGCTCTCAAGGTTTGGGATGACACCGGGAATCTAGGTAGCCGCTACATTGAAAAAGAACATTGATAAGAGAAAGCGGAGAAGCAAAGTGACAAATAGAAACTAATATTGGGATCGTACTTACGTTTCATATTCCACCTCACGGGGAATGGCATCTTCTCGGCCGGAATCTGGTCCGAGGTCTTCACCCTAACGAATCAACCCATCCATCCTCGATCCTTGTCCTCGTCTATCATGTAGATGAAAACTTTGGGGGCTCAACACTGGAGCTTTATTAACCCACCTAGGTGAAGCCGAGGGCTGTATAACCTGATGAGGTGGTTGAGGGTGAAGGGAAGCCCTTCCACTTTGCTCACAAAGAATCTGATCAGTATTACGATCCTCCAGAAGGAGGGGTAGATTTGACCGAGAGTCACCTGGTACTTTCTGTAGAAGTCCAGGATGATTGGGTTGATGGGACCCAACATGAAAGGGTAAGTGTAAACACTCAGGTAACTTTCCACGTAGGTGGTAATGTCCTCATATGGGGTTGGTATCACGACCTCTTTATTCTGCTAGTTACAATCCTTCTTCACTTTCTTAAGGAAGCTCTCAGGTATCGAGCATATGTATCTCGATACCGGATCGCAACGACCGGGGACCGACGAAGTTTTCTCGATCTTGAAATCGGATCTAATAACGCACCCCTAAGGATACATTCCTCAAGGCGTGGTTCCACAAGTGTTTTCCCGCCGACCGGTTGTGAGGATCAAGCGACTTCTTTTTATGGTACAGTCTTTGATGTTTTCGCCACTTGATTTTTAGGTTAAAGAAAGATGAAGATGATGAGGTTTGGTGTTTTAAGGAGAGGTTAACAGTGAGACTTCAAGATTTACAGATGAAGAACTTGAAAAATGCAAAGAGCTTTGAAGGTTAGAGCAAAGGAAGTTGAAAGTAAAGTTTGAAAGAGTGGGAAAGAGGCCTATTTATGAATTTCATGGCGATGGTTCAAAGTTGCGAGTGGCGGACCGTCAACTGACACACATTAATAACCTGAGGAACTATATTGACGGGATGTTTTGGTCACTTACGTCGCTTACGTCATAGAGATGATGTCATGATAGGTCGAGGTAAAAATCGAAGGCTCAATTCATTTCTTGTCATTACACTCCAAAAAACGAGGGGACTATCTGTATACAGTTAAAACCGTCCCACCCGATTTTACTAATTAATAAGGACCATGGGGATGGATCGAAGATCGGCCCCGTAATAGATCAGGTCGAGGCATGAGAATAAGGTACTGAGTTCAGGATTCGAGGTACCTGTAGAGATCGGGAGCAGTAGTGATCGAGACCAAACAGGATAGACATCGAGAAAGACCGAAGATATCATAATAACTGAAAGGCGAGATATTCGTAACTTGTCGAAGATCACGGCGGAAATCTCGAAATGGATCAAATCAAGAACGGTTATTTAGCCAATTAGGGGATTTCCTTCTATAATTAGAATTGGACCATAATTAGAATTCCTCTACTATATAAAGGGGGGTTATAATCATTTGTAAGACACATTATTATGGAATATCAAAGAAATAACATTCCATTTTTCGCTCATATTCTCTTGTTCATCGGTTTGCTTTATACTTCATTATTCTAGTATCAGTCAGTCCGAGCGCACCCTATTTCGAGGGATGAATTACATTTCAACACTGGTTTGCTTTGCTTTATTGCCAATTTCTATTATTAATCAAAGCATTTATCAATTGATATTAGGTAAAATGACATGTCCTTAAAATCACATTATAAGTTTAATTGTTGTACGATTTTAAGGGTAAACAATCTTGTAATATCATAGGTTCCCTTTTAAATTGATTCTATTGTAGGCGTTTGAAAAAAATAAAAGCTTCTAGCTCATACTAAATTGTCACGACCCAAACTACTCCGTCATGATGGCGCCTATCGCAGTACAAGGCTAGCCGATTCGTTATTCAGAACATACGACAATTCTCTTCAATAATTCATTTTAAAACTTTTCGTCATACATATTCATTAAACAAATTTCAAACAAGTAAAAGTAAACAAATATAAAACCAACGGACCGACATCGGGTGTGACTAGTCATGAGCATCTAGGATACAAGTCTGATACAGTCTACTCAAAATGGCAAGAGAAGTCTAATAAAAAATGAACAACTAGAAGATAGGAGGGAGAAGAGCAAGGTTGCGATCACCGTGCAGCTACCTTGCAAAGCTCCGGAATGAACTGAGGAAGAATCAGCACTCACTCGGATGTCCTGTGGAACCTGAATCTGCACACAACGTACAGGGAGTAGCGTGAGTATGCCAACTCAGTAAGTAACAACTATAAATAAAGGCTGAGTGCTGTGACGAGCAGTAAAATCACATAAAGTTCAAGATTTTGAAGTCTCAATGAAACAACAAGTGTCAAATCAGTGATCAAGTCAAAATATCATTTAAACTCCAGTTCCAATGGAAACACGTACGAATATCTTCAACATTTTCAATAAAAGCTCAATATAAAACTAGAGTAGAAATAATGATTTCATCAACAAGCCCCTTGGGCAATCCTCCCAATCACTCGTCACTCAACACTCATCACTCAGCACTCACGCACAGTAGGTACCTGCGCTCACTGGGGGCGTACAAACTCCGAGGGGCTCCTACAACTCAAGCGCTATATCGCTGCGGCGTGCAGCCCGATCCATATACTGGTGCGGCGTGCAGCCTGATCCATATATAGAGTAATGAAACTGAATTAAACAGTAAACAGGAAAAATCATGACTGAGGATATGCTTTCAAATTAGAACAGTGTGAGGAGGGTATAAAATACCCCTGAGGGTCCAAACAGTACGGCACAAGGCCCCAAACATGGCATTCAGCGCAAATTATAAGAATTATTTCTAAAACATATAGCAACTATACAACTTTAATCAAAATATGAAACTCTATAGTTGCTACGGGACGAACCAAGTCACAATCCCTAACGGTGCACGCCCACACGCCCGTCACCTAGCATGTGCGTCACCTTAACATAGTGAAGTAGTACGGAATTCCGGGGTTTCATACCCTCAAGTCTAGATTTACAATCGTTACTTACCTCAATTAAGCCAAACACTACTCCGCAATTACCTTGCCGCTCGACTCGGCCACAAATCACCCCGAATATATCCAAAATCAGTATATTATCATTAATATATGCTAAAGGAAAGAGCCTAGATAAAATTATAAAATTAAACCATAAATCCCGAAATAGGCCAAATTCGACCCCCGGGCCCACGTATAGAAAATCCAACAAAAGTTACAAAACTAAAAACCTCTTTCACTCACGGTTCCATTCATACCAAGATTACCAAAATCCGACCTCGTTTGACCCTTCAATTCCTCAATTTAAACTCTCTAATTTCAACCCCTAATTTCTACAATTTTCTCGCTTAATCAACTGAAATTGATAATAGATACGAGTATTAAGTTCAAAAATCTTACCTCAATGAATTCTCCCTTGATTCCCTCTTCAAAGCCCTCCAAAAGCTCCAAAAACCGGATGAAAAATGGTGAAGAATGGTCAAAATTTGCGAAGGGTCATTTATTTACCTTCTGCCCAGGCATTTCCGCATCTGCGTTCAAAATAACGCACCTGTTGTGCCGCTTCTGCGCCCAAAAGTCCGCACCTGCGGAAGTCACTTTAACTCCGAAAACCGCACCTGCGATCACTTCTTCGCACCTGCGGGTTCGCAGGTGCGATACCTCATTCGCATCTGTGACAAAATCCCAGGTTCCCAATCTTCGCATCTGCGATTCAATTTCGCACCTGCGACCTCCGCACCTGCGCTCCCCCTTCCGCAGGTGTGGAACACAAGAAATAGTAGCACCAACTACTTTCTTTCATTTCCAAACTTCCCGTTAGCCACCCGAAATCGTCCTGAGGCCTTCGGGACCTCAACCAACAACACCAACATGTCACATATCAATACACGAACTTAGTCGAACCCTCGGAACACCCAAAACAACACCAAAACACTGATTTAACCCCGAATTAAAGCCTAAGGATTTCTAACCTCCAAAATTCGCCAACGATGCCGAAACCAACCAAACTATGTACGAATGACCTAATATTTTGCACATACATCACAAATGACGCTACGAACCTATTCCGACTTTCAAAATTCCATTCCGACCTCTATGTCTAATTTTTCCACTGCCGATCGGAAATCACCAAATTTCCAGTTTCGCCAATTCAAGCCTAATTCTACCACGGACCTCCAAATTACATTCCGAACACACTCCTAAGTCCAAAATCACTTAAAGAAGTTATCCGAACCATAAAAATCCTAATCCGAGATCGTTTACTCATAAGTCAACTCCCGGTTGACTTTTCCAACTAAATATCCAAATTAAGAGACTAAGTATCTCATTACACTCCAAAATCACTCCGAACCCGAGCCAAACAACCCAAGACAACATAATAAGACTTAAAAACACACAAAAAAATAGAAATGGGGGAAACGAGGCTATGACTCTCGAAACGGCTGGCCGGGTTGTTACATCCTCCCTTTCTTAAACAAACTTTTGTTCTCTAACTAGTCTAGAAACATACTTGGAGTCTCAAACAGGTGTGGATATCTGCTCCACATCTCCCGCTCGGTCTCCCAGGTGGCCTCCTCTACCGGATTCCCTCTCCGCTGCACCTTAACTGAAGCTATATCCTTTGACCTTAATCTTTGAACCTACCGATCCAAAATAGCCATTGTCTCCACATCATAGGTCATATCACCTTCCAACTGAACTGTGCTGAAATCCAAAACATGGTATGGGTCGCCAATATACTTCCGAAGCATGGAAACATGAAATGCCGGATGCACACTCGATAAGCTGGGTGGCAAAGCAAGCCTATAAGCCACCTCCCCTATCCCCCGAAACACCTCAAAAGGCCCAATGAACCGGGGGCTCAACTTTCCCCCCTTCCCAAACCGCATAACACCCTTCATGGGTGACACCTTCAGCAGAACCTTCTCCCCAACCATGAAAGATACATCACGGACCTTCCTGTCCGCATAACTCTTCTGCCTAGATTGCGCCCTGCGAAGCCGCTCCTGAATCAACTTCACCTTATCTAAAGCATCCTGCACCAAATCTGTACCCAAGAGCCTAGACTCACCCGGCTCATACCAACCAACCGGAGATCTACACCTCCTCCCGTACAAAGCCTCGTATAGAGCCATCTGAATACTCGACTGATAATTATTATTATATGCAAACTCCGCGAGTGGCAGAAATTGGTCCCATGAACCACCCAAAATCAATGACACAAGCACGCAACATGTCCTCCATTATCTGAATAGTGCGCTCGGACTACCGGCAGCCTGAGGGTGAAAAGTTTTGCTCAACTCAACCTGTGTACCCAACTCACGGTGCACGGCTCTCCAAAACTGCGACGTGAACTGAGCACCCCTATAAAAAATGATGGAAACTGGGACTCCATGCAGACGTACAATCTCTCAAATATAAATCCCGTCTAACCGCTCCGAAGTGTAAGTAGTACCAAAAGGAATGAAGTGCGCGGACTTGGTCAGCCGATCCACAATAACTGAAATAGCATCAAACTTCCTCGAAGTCCATGAGAGCCCAACTACAAATTCCATAGTGATCCGCTCCCACTTCCACTCCGGAATATCTAGTCTCTGAAGCAAGCCACCCGGTCTCTGATGCTCATACTTAACATGATGACATTTGAGACACCGAGCTACAAATCCAACGATATCCTTCTTCATCTGCCTCCACCAATAATGTTGTCTCAGATCCTGATACATCTTAGCACCACCCGTATAGAAGGAATACTGCGAGTTGTGGGCCTCCTCAAGAATCAACTCCCGAAGCCCATCCACGTTAGGCACACATATCCGACCCTGCATCCTCATCACACCATCCTCACCAATAGTCACGTCCCTGGCATCACCTCACTGGACCCTATCCTGAAGAACGAGCAAGTGCGGGTCATCATATTGCGCTCCCTGATACGGTCATAAAGAGAAGACCTGGAGACTACGCAAGCCAATACTCGACTAGACTCCGAAATATCCAATCTCACAAACTGGCCTGCTAAGGCCTGAACATCCAATTCTAAAGGTCTCTCTACTGCTGGAAGATGTGCTAAACTCCCCAAACTCTCTGCCCGGTGACTCAAAGCATCGGCCACCACATTGGCCTTCCCCGGATGGTATAGAATAGTGATATCACAGTCCTTGAGAAGCTCCAACCATCTACGCTGATGCAAATTAAGTTCCTTTTACTTAAAAAAATGATGTAGACTCCGATGATTAGTATAAATCTCACAATGAACCCCATACAAATAATGACGCCAAATCTTCAAGGCATGAACAATGGTTGCTAACTCAAGATCAAGCACCGGATAATTTTTCTCATGGGTCTTCAACTGGAGCGAGGCATAGGCAATTACCCTACCCTCCTGTATCAAGACACAACCAATGCCTATCCTCGAGACATCACAATACACGGTATAAGAACCTGAAGCTGATGGCAGAATTAACACTGGAGCACTGGTCAAGGCAGCCTTGAGCTATTGAAAGCTCTCCTCACACTCGTCCGACCACCTAAACGGAGCACCCTTCTGGGTCAATCTGGTCAAGGGCGAAGCAATAGAAGATAACCCCTCCACAAAGCGACGATAATATCCTGCCAAACCAAGGAAGATCTTAATCTCTATAGCTAAAGAGGGTGTGGGCCAACTCTGCACCGCCTCTATCTTCTTCGGATCCACCTGAATACCCTCACTGGACACCACGTGCACCCAAGAATGCTACTGAGCCAAGCCAAAACTCACACTTGAAGAATTTTGCATAAAGTTTCTCCTCCCTCAATCTCTGTAATACAACTCTCAAATGCTGAGTATGCTCCTCCTGGCTACGAGAGTACACCAGGATGTCATCAATGAACACAATAATGAAGGAATCCAAGTATGACTGAAATACGTTGTTCATCAAATGCATGAACACTGATGGGGCATTGGTCAGCCCAAAAGACGTCACCAAGAACTCATAATTTCCATAACGGGTCCTGAAAGTCGTCTTAGGAATATCCGAATCCCGAATCTTGAGCTAATGGTATCCGGACCTCAAACAATCTTAGAAAACACCCTAGCTCCCTGAAGCTGGTAAAATAAATCATCGATATGAGGCAAATGATACTTGTTCTTGACTGTGACCTTGTTCAACTGCCTGTAGTTAATACACATTCTCATGGAACCATCCTTCTTCTTCAAAACAGAACCGGTGCACCCCAACGTGACACACTAGGCCGAATAAACCCTTTATCTAGGAGCTCCTGAAGCTGCTCTTTCAATTCCTTCAACTCTGTCGGTTCCATATAATACGGTGGAATAGAAAAAGGCTAAGTGCCTGGCACCAAATTAATACCAAAATCAATATCCTTGTCGTGCGGCATGCCCGGTAGGTCCGTAGGAAACACACTCGAAAAATCACGGACCACAGGAACAGAATCAATAGTGGGAGTCTCTGCACTGACATCCCTTACAAAAGCCAAATAAGATAGACATCCTTTCTCCACAATGCGCTGAGCCTTCATGTATAAAATCAGCCTACTAGGCACATAATCTATGGAACCTCTCAACTCAACCCTCGGGAATCCCGGCATCGCTAAGGTCACGGTCGTAGCGTGACAATAGAACAGCATGACATGGAGGTTGCCAATCCATGCCCAATATCACATCGAAGTCAACCATACTGAGCAATAATAAATCCTCTTGGGTCTCCAGACCCCCAATAGACACCACACATGACCGATACACACGGTCCACAACAACAGTATCGCCCATGGAAGTAGACACATGAAAAACTGTAACTAAAGACTCACGGGGTATGTCCAGAAAATAAGCAAAATATGATGAGATATATGAATATGTGGAACCAGGATAAAATAAGACTGAGGCATCTCGGTGACAAACTGAAATAATACCTGTAATCACGGCATCTGGCCTGGCTGGAAGAGCATAAAAAGGGGCCTGACCTCCACCTGATCGATCTCCCCCTCTAGGGCAGCCTCTAACTGCCTGACCCCCACCCCTGGCTGCCTGGGCGGGTGGTGAAGTGACTGGATCTGAATCCGAGGGATGACTCCTTTGCTGAGATGGACCCCCAAGAAAATGAGGACACTGCCTCCTCATATGCCCAGACTCTCCACACTTGTAACAACTCCCTGGTGCAGGGGACGGGGACTGAAGGGAACCCCTAGCACCGGGATAACTGATAGAAGAACCTGGCGTGGAGGAGCCCTGAATTGATGGTGCATGGGATGAATTCTGGGCTGGAAGGGCATTGAATGATGAGCGGCCCGGATGAGAACTGCGGGAACTATGCCCCCGATAGTGTGCCACTATGAACTCGGAGAGCCGGTTGAACAGGCCTAAATGGACGGCCTCTGTTGTGCTGAAACTGACCCCTAGAGGGGACACCACCAAAGCTACCAGATCCTAGAGGACTCTTGGCCTCCCTCTCATCTCGCTCTTGGCGATGAAATGACTCAATATCTCGGGCAATATCAACAACCTCCTCAAAAGTAGCACCTAACACTCTCTCCCCCGTCATGAGAATCCGAACTGATATGTGAGGCCATCCACGAACCTCCTGATCCTCTCGCTGTCCTTCGGAACCAACCAAACAACATGACTAGCTAGCACTGAAAATCTCATCTCATAATGCGTCACAGTCGTATCATCCTGACGCAACTGCTCGAACTGCTGCCAAGTAAGGGGCGTTGCACCAATAGACCTACGCCTCTCATAAGCCTCCCACCAAGTAAAGGCATCCCCAGAGAACTAGAAAGTAGTGAACGAGACCTCACTAGTCTCCAAAATACATGTTGTCTGAAGCATCCTCTGACACTTCTCCAAGAAACCCTATGCATTCTCACCCTCAGCACCATTGAAAGTCGGAGCCTGAAGTCTACCAAACCTCTCCAACCTGCGGTGTTCGTCATCTGGCATGATGGGAACCACATAATCCTGAGTAGGTACAACCGGCTGGGCTGGAAGTGCCCCCGGTGTGTGAAGTCCCTGAACAACCTGCTCGGGATTCTGAGTGCATCCCTCGTCCTGAGAAGTAGTTGTTGTAGAAGAAACATCAACCGCTGAGCAAGACTGGTGCACACATTCAAAATCTGAGCCAAGGTCTTCTGAAGACCCGGAATAACAATAGGCACAGCCGGTGCCTGGGCTGGTCCCGCTGGAACATCTACGGCTGGTACCTGATCTGGAATAACGGGTGGGTCTATAGGTACAACCCCGGTTGTTGCACATGCTATACCCCTACCCCTGCCACGGCCTCGACCGTGGCCTCGACCCCTCACGGGCCTAGCTGGTGACTGGTCGTCCTGTCCGGTAGCACGTGTCCTCACCATGTGTGAGAGAATGAAACAATGGAAGTTTAGTTACCAGAATCAATAGATTCGCACGGCAAGAATTCAAGAATGTGAGATTTTTCCTAAGGGTTATGCAGCCTCTCGAAGATAAGTATAGACGTCTCCGCACCGATCGGCAAGACTCTACTAAACCTACTCATGACTTGTGAGACTTATGTAACCTAGGGCTCTGATACCAACTTGTCACGACCCAAGCTACCCCGTCGTGATGAAGCCTATCGTAGTACTAGGCTAGCCGATTCGTTATTTAGAACATACGACAATTATATTCAATAATTCATTTTAAAACTTTTTCGTCGTAAATATTTCATTAAACAATTTTCAAACAAGTAAAAGTAAACAAATATAAAACCAATGGCCCGATATCGGGTGTCACTAGTCATGAGCATCTAGGATACAAGTCTGATACAGTCTAGTCAAAATGACAAGAGATGTCTAATAAAAAATGAACAACTAGAAGATAGGATGGAGAATATCAAGGCTGCGATCGTGCTACCTTGCTAAGCTCCGGAATGAACTGAGGAAGAATCAACACTCACTCGGATGTCCTGTGGCACCTGAATCTGCACATAAGGTGGGAGTAACGTGAGTACGCCAACTTAGTAAGTAAAAACTATAAATAAAGGCTGAGTGCAGTGACGAGTAGTAAAAATCACATAAAGTTCAAGATTTTTAAGTCTCAATGAAACAACAAGTGTCAAATCAGTGTTCAAGTCAAAATATCATTTAAACTCCAGTTCCAATGGAAACATGTACGAATATCTTCAACATTTTCAATAAAGGCTCAATATAAAAATAGAGTGGAAATAATGATTTCATCAACAAGCCCCTCGGGCAAGCCTCCCAATTACTCGTCACTCAACACTCATCACTCAACACTCACTCACAGTAGGTACCTGTGCTCACTGGGGGTATACAAACTCTGGAGAGGCTCCTACAGCCCAAGCGCTATATCGCTGCAGCGTGCAACCTGACCCAATATCGCTGCAACGTGCAGCCCGATCCATATATCGTTGTGGCGTGCAGCCCGATCCATATATATCCTCACAATCAGGCCCTCGGCCTCACTGAGTCATCAACCTCACAAGCCACTCGGGCGTTTTAGTAAAAATCAGGGGACTCAGTCCAAAACAACTTTCATATATTTTAAAATAGAGTAATGAAACTGAATTAAACAGTAATCAGGAAAAATCATGACTGAGGATATGCTTTCAAATCAGAACAGTGTTAGGATAGTATAAAATACCCCTGAGGGTCCAAACAGTACGTCACAAGGCCCCAAATATGGCGTTCAACCCAAATTATAAGAATTCTTTCTAAAATATATAGCAATTATACATCTTTAATAAAAATATGCAACTCTATAGTTGCTACGGGACGGACCAAGTCACAATCTCTAACGGTGCATGCCCACACGCCCGTTACCTAGTATACGTGTCACCTTAACATAGTGAAGTAGTACGAAATTCCGAGGTTTCATACCCTCAATTCTAGATTTACAATCGTTAGTTACCTCAATTAAGCCAAACACTACTCCGCAATGCCCTTGCGCTCGACTCGGCCACAAATCGCCCCGAATCTATCCAAAATTAGTATATTATCATTAATATATGCTAAAGGAAAGAATCCCACTTAAAAATTATCAAATTAAACCTCAAATCCCGAAATTGACCAAACCTAACCCTCGGACCCATGTCTTGGAAATCCAACAAAAGTTACAAAACTAGAAACCTCTTTCACTCACGAGTTCTTTCATACCAAATTTACCAAAATCCGACCTCAGTTGGCCCTTCAATTCCTCAATTTAAACTCTCCAATTTCAAGCCTTAATTTCCCCAATATTTTCACCCCTAATTTTCCTGCTTAATGAACTGAAATTCATCACAGGTACGAGTATTAAGTTCAAAAATCTTACCTCAACGAGTTCCCCCTTGATTCCCTCTTCAAAGCCCTCCAAAAACCGGATGAAAAATGGTAAAGAATGGCCAAAATTCGCGAACGTTCCTTTATATACCTTCTGCACAGGAATTTCTGCATCTGCGGTCAAAATAGCGCACCTGCGGAAGTCACTTAAACTCTGAAAACCGCACCTGCAATCACTTCTTCGCACCTGCGGGCTCGCAGGTGCGATCCCTCATTCGCATATACGACAAAACGCCAGGTTCTCAATCTCCGCATTTGTGACTCAATTTCACACATGTGACCTCCGCACCTACGCTCCCCCTTCTGCAGGTGCGGAACACCAGAAACAGCAGCACCAACTGCTTTCTTTCATTTCCAAACTTCCCGTTAGCCACCCGAAATCGTCCCGAGGTCCTCGGGACCTCAACCAACAACACCAACAGGTCACATATCAAAACACGAACTTAGTCGAACCTTCAGAACATCCAAAACAACACCAACACACTGATTTAACCCCGAATTCTAGCGTAAGGATTTCTAACCTCCAAAATTCGCCAACGATGCCGAAACCAACCAAACTACGTCCAAATGACCTGAAATTTTTCACACACGTCACAAATGACGCTATGAACCTATTCCGACTTTCGGAATTCCATTTCGGCCCCGATGTCTAATTTTTCCACTGTTGATCGAAAATCGCCAAATTTCCAGTTTCGTCAATTCAAGCCTAATTCTACCACGGACCTCCAAATTACATTCCGGACACACTCCTAAGTCCAAAATCACCTAACGAAGTTATCCGAACCACAAAAATCCTAATCCGAGATCGTTTACTCATAAGTCAACTCCCGGTTGACTTTTCCGACTAAATATTCAAATTAAGAGACTAAGTGTCTCATTCCACTCCAAAATCACTTCCAACCCGAGCCAACCAACCCAATGCAACATAATAAGACTGAATAACACACAAAGAAACGGAAATGGAAAAAACGGGGCTATGAAACGACCGGCCGGATCGTTACATAAATCGATAATTATTTCGTTAACGATTGTTAATCGATTAATCAATAACCGATATCTTATTATTCCGTCATCTATTTAGCATATTTATAAATGGATAATCAATAAACCTAAACAAAATGCTCAAATACTTTAATATGACCATAGTTTTGACATTTTCCTCGCCTAACTTGAGTTACAATCTTGACCAAAAGAAAAGAGGTGAAAAAGAAACACAATTATTGCATTTCAGTGTAGTCATAATAATTATAACTCAACGAAGATTTTGAGGATGAACGGGAATAACAACCTTGTGGGGGTGGGTGAAGTTTATGGATACCTAATTTTCGCATCTCTTCAATTCTCTCAAAGGAAACAGCTTTTCACCAATTTTGTTTCGTATTTTTCTTGTTGTGTTAGCATTTTTCAATTAAATTTTTATTTCAAAAGTTACCAAAAAAAAAAAGTTCTTTATTTTGTGCATTTTTATTCCTTATTAATTATTAATCAATTAATTTAGTTGAATAATTAAATAATTATTTAGTTTAGTTTTCACTCAAGTTTGATACTTTAACGCGTGCTAACAGATATTAGAAATATCATTTTGTGTGTCAACGATGACGATAGAGAAGGAAACATGTTAATACATGTGTAACATGGTAAGAAGGTACATGAGAATGAATATTTAATTACGTGGAAAATAAAAGGGAGAAGGTACTCGAATAAAAAAAAGAAAAAGAAGTTGAAAGTGATGGCTTTGCACATAATGCACACTATTTCGGGCCAGGGACGGAGCTAGCATAGGACTTGCGGACTCGATTTAACGCAGTAGTTTTCGTCCAAACTCTATATTTATCTAAAACAATATATTAAATATGTATAAATTATTAATTTTAAACCCAGTAACTCAAACGAGCTAGAATCCAAAACTCATAAAATTCAAATTCCGACTCTATCGTGGCACCAAGTATGCACTAATTAAAGTCCATTTATTTTATGGGGCATGCCAAGCTTTAAAAAGCAAGTAATTAAAGAAACCACAAATTGGTGGTGCAATATATAAGTGTCACAGCCGACAAACAAAGAGCAAAGGTTAGCATTTCTTTTAAAATGCCTCATACTCATAGTCGTCTATAAATGTATTTATCCTGAAAGCCAACCATAGCTCATTCCAAGAGCTATAATACTTTGCTTTAAAAAGTTTTCTTGGAAGCAAACAGTGAGAGTGCATGTCTTTGTTTTTTGGTCAACGAGGGTGCATGCCGGCCAACCTCTTCAAGGTAAATTCCTACAAATTATTATTATTATTATTATGTTAATTAACATTTATATCTATATCATTATAGATTTGGATTAATAGATATCAACAAGAATTTCAAGGACACCCACAAGGACGTCGGCCTTAGTTTGGATGAGCTAATTTCTTCACCCTATTTTTAATATAATTATGGATTGAGAATTTGAATGATATGATAAAGTAGAAGTTATCATTTTATTAAAGCTCTATGCAGTGTCTTGAAATGAGTTATGTTCAAGCCTGAGATAAATTGAGGAAGAAGATGAATAGTATTGGGCTATATGAACGATGTCATTCAGGATTTCTAAAAAAACAAATAGACTCACATATAATGAACGAATTGGAGATAAAAATCGAGAATCGACCTTCAATAGAAGACCACAACTTTTTTTTTTTTAACTTTGGGAAATATATCTAAGTGTAAGATACTTTATTGTTTTATACTTCTCCGAGTGCAAAAACATTTTTCCCAAAAATTACTTTTTAAAAATTTGAAATGTTTGTCCATCAAGGAAAAGTGCTTTTAAGTAGAAGTAGAAGTATTTGTTCTTCTTTTGGGTTTATATACAATAGTTTCTTCCAAGACGCAGAACATAAGTAGAAACTTATTTTTTTAAGACAAAATATCTTTACCATATATTTATAATTCTCAAATTATTCCTCAATTATTTAATCTTCCTTTTTTATCATCTCTTTTCCTTCTCTTTTTATTTTCACCGTATTATTCTCTTTCTCCTGCTTTTCTTTCAAATACTCTGGTATAAACGGATCTTTGACGTTCCTGTTGTTTCTTCTGTCATCCTCTCATACTTCACTTTTTTATTTTCTTTTCAAAATTAAAACTCATATTCCTCTTTGAAATAATTAAGCTAATCATTATACTGAAGTATTTTTTTCACAAGGTATAATTTCTTTATATTTTTAAAGTATACCAGATGGTAATATTATTGTTTCAGTAAAATTATATTTTATATTGATTATAATCTGTAATATATATTTTAAGTTTATGTTTTATATTTTAATTAAAATGAAAATAAAAATAATTATTTTATAATAAATCTTTGAATACGTTTTTCTCTTAATTAATAATAGTAAATTGAATCGTGATATTATTCTTTTTTGTTGTTTGGTACTCAAAAACACTTTTTATGAAGGTTAGCCAAATAGATTTGCTTATCACACACTGTCAAAAGTACTTCTCAATTAATGGATTGGCCAAACATAGGCACGAGGTCGGCCGTGGAAGGGTGTGGCCATGGCACGACGCAGAACATGGCACGTCGTCGAACATGGCAGGGCGTGGCCATGGTGCGACGCAGGACATGGCAGGGCGTGGACATGGCACGGCACAGAACATGGCAGGGCGTGGACATGGCTTGACGCAGGACATGTCAGAACATGGCAGAGCGTAACAAACTTTTACTCTCCAAACGTAATTTTGTCACCATTTTGCAGAAGTACTTTTTAAAATAGGCAATTTTTGGCAATCTGACCAAACAAACTCTTAATTGGTATTGTTATAAGGCGGCAAATGAGCGGGTTGAGCTGAATTTGAGCGGGTAAAGATGGTTGAAGTAATAAATTGGTCATTGCCCAACCCTAACTAAAGTTTACTTAGGCTAAGATGGGTTGGATCAAAATATGCTAAATAATAAATCATAACCAAACCCGTCCAATTTGAACCATCTTTTGTACTATATTTTTGAGAAACTTAAGAATCAAGGTGCTCTTCTTTAAGGGAGATTGTCATAATTACCTATGGATTCTAAAAATATTCCATAATCTACAACTAATAATAGAATTACATACTCTACAACAAATGTTAAAATATATACTCTTAAAAAAGGTAGATTTCCTAATAAAGGGGAATTCTAATTTGAAATGTATTCCATAATTAGTACTAATTTTTTTAATTTGTTATTTAAAGATTATCACTATAAATACATTAGGTTGCTATTGTAACACTGTCTTGTACCCACACTACATCCTACATAAAAATAGGGACTCAGTTTTCATAATTTCGGATGAAAATTTCTCTATTCTTTCATACTTTCATCATCTATATAATATAAATAATACAAATATTATATATATATCGTTGTTATAATACTGTATATTATATATATGCTATTATATATACTGTACACTATATATACAAATAATATATATATTATATATAACTATATAATATACAAATATTAATTAACACTTTGCAAAAATGCATAGAACAATTTTAATATAGTCTACCTTTACTTTATAATAAAGTGTATATACATAAATAAGTATTATACAATATCCGAGATATAATATTGTGGGGAGAAAACAAGTTGGGTGATAGGAATGGTTTCAATTCAATTCCATCATCGTTTCTAAAGAGAAGAAGTTTCAGAATTTGATGTTGGAGTGACTGGTGAGATATTATTTGATGAGAGAAAAATATAATAATCTTAAACTTAATTAATGTAGTGATATGCTTTAATTGGTATAATCACTATTTTTTAGGTTCAAGTTTAAGAGAGAGAATTAAGGATGAAAAGTTACGTATAATTTAATTAAAAATGTGAGATTTTAAAATAAGTTGTATTATTTGTAATTTTTGAAAAGTAATTATAAATTATTTAAATAACTCTTAAATATATTATATTCTATGTAAATTCCCCCTTCTTCTTTAATTGCAAATGTTTTCACTCATGCTTTTCCAAATAGAGTTAATTCGTTGTACTTTCTGGATATAAAAGAAAAACTCAAAGCTGATTCAAAATAATAAAGATATTCACTGTAAGCATTTTCTCATAAATTACTGCGTAATTCTTTTTCTGTTTCCTTCATCAATTGGTATAAAGAGATTTGGTTGCTTCTTTATATATATCTCGGACAGATTTGTACTTTGAATTTTTATTTAGAAGTGAAGGATATTGAATTTAATTACAAATAAAACTCAATGTATTTAATTCGCTGGTTAGTGAAATTTAATTACAAATAGAATTTTATACATAGGAAGCACAAACTTATTTTAGGCAATTTTTTTAGAATTTGCTAAGAAACTATTAGTATGTTATAAAATAATGACTTATTTCCATAAAAATTCTGTAATGAAAACGTTCAGATATATAAATTTGTGGAACTAAAAAAAGGGCCTAGTGTAAGATTAGGAAGAAAAAAGAGAAAAAGCAATTTATTGGTTAGTAGCTGTCCACATTTAAAAAGAGTATATATTCTCACTTAGTCCTGCTATGGGCCATTTGACGGGTCAGCTTTGGGGTATCTGCATATGTACTCGCTTTTTGTGTCACGTTTTAATTTATACTCGCTTTGTAAAAAAAATTACAAGTGTACCCGCTTTTTCGCATAACTTCAGCATACGGGGCTGAAGTAGCAAGGGCAATCACGCAAAACTTCAGCATTCTAGTAGACGGGCCTCAAGTAGCTTGCTAACTTCAGCTCTAGTTTTTGTCATTGTAACTGGGGAACTTCAACTCTAGAGTTGAAGTTTTTGTCTTTGTAACTGGGAAACTTTAGCTCTAGAGCTGAAGTTCTTGTTTTGTAACTCGCGAACTTCAGCTCTAGAGCTGAAGTTTTTGTCTTTATAAGTGGGGAACTTCAGCTCAAGAGCTGAAGTTTTTATCTTTGTAACCGGGAAACTTCAGCACTAGAGCTGAAATTTTTGTTTTGTAACTCGCGAACTTCAGCTCTAGAGCTGAGTTTTTGTCTTTATAACTGGGGAACTTCAGCTCTAGAGCTGAAGTTTTTGTCTTTGTAACTGAGGAACTTCAAAGTTTTGTTTTGTAACTCGCGAACTTCAGCTCCAGAGCAGAAGTTTTTGTCTTTGTAACTGGGAAACTTCAGCTCTAGTTCTTTGTAACTGGCGAACTTCGGCTCTAGAGCTGAAGTTTTTGTTTGTAACTCGCGAACTTCAGCTCAGCGAGGAAAAGGGGGCTGAAGTTATTTAAAAAGTGGGTACAAGTTAAAATTTTTTTAAAAAATGGGTATAGGTTAATAGGGGCGACCAAATAGGGTGCCCCGTGCAATTTTTATGTCAGTTTTGGGCTGATTTATTTTTGGGATTTTTTCATTCCTATACCATTTAGGAAACTTTATTACCAAAAATGTTCATGGTTTGTAATTTACTCGACCTGGATTTTCTACAAAAAAAAAAATCATTCATTAAATAAAGAATAATAGGAGATGTATTCTTTCTGTTTAGGCGCTACAATTATGGAAGTAAATATTCTTCCAGATATTTCATTAAATAAGGAATCATTGTAGTAGTAGAATTCCTTATTTAGGCGCGCTAATATTGGGGAATTAAAGATTCTTTCAGGTATTTTCAAACGCAAATCACGTTGTATTAATTTTCGTCTCTTTCTATTCAAATTGTACGCTTTGTTTTGCGATATACTCTGTTTCGACATTTTTTTTATCATTTTACAAATTAAAAACGACTAAAACTTCTACAAATCTTCTGCAAAAAATGCCAATTATATCGAAAATCCCAATTAAGCTACAATTGAATGAGAATTGGGATATTAAAATTCAATGTACCAAGTTTGTAGATATTTTGTAGATAAATTGTAGATTATTTGTATTCTGATTGTAGATGATTTGTTTTCTGTTTTCACAAATCAAAAACGACTAAAACTTCTACAAATCTTCTGCAAAAAACGCAATTATGTCGAAAATCCCAATTAAGCTACAATTGAATGGGAATTGGGATATTAAAATTCAATGTACCCAGTTTGTAGATATTTTGTAGATAAATTATAAATTATTTGTATTATGATTGTAGATGCTTTGTTTTCTGTTTTCACAAATCAAAAGCGACTAAAACTTTTACAAATCTTCTGCAAAAATGCAATTATGTCGAAAATCCCAATTAAGCTACATTTGAATTTGAATTGGGATATTAAAATTCAATGTACCCAGTTTGTAGATATTTTATAGATAAATTGTAGATTATTTGTATTCTGATTGTAGATGCTTTATTTTTTGTTTTCACAAATCAAAAACGACTAAAACTTCTACAAATCTTCTGCACAAAATGCAATTATGTCGAAAATCCAAATTAAGCGACAATTGAATAGGAATTGAGATATTAAAATTCAATGTACCCAGTTTGTAGATGTTTTGTACATAAGTTGTAGATTATTTGTATTCTGATTGTAGATTCTTTATTTTCTGATACAACAATTTGCATATTCACTATCTTGTAAACCATTCAAAAATTGTCATGTCATTAGACCAGAAAGAACCTCTTGCTGAAAGATAAAATACACTGAATTGAAGGCCAATTTCACACGTGTACAACTTCTGTAAGACATCAAACAAAAGTAGAAAATATAAAGCAGGTGCAAAAATATGACAAGTGCAGGCAAGATCGAGCTTCAATGAATGCAATGATCTTCTTTCACAAAAAAATGATCTTTGTGATAGGCATGAAAAGTTCAAACAACCTCAACATAGAAATGGTAAAAGTGGCATATGACCGATGGCTTTTATCCCCAATCAATGTAAGAGCTTTTATCCTTTATCACTGTAGAGGTGCCGACAGTACCTTGGCTATGGAAGAAATAATGAGATTTTGATACAGAAATTGTGGTTGTGGGAGGGAAACGTGTGTGTGGGTGTGGGGGAGGGGGGGGGGGGGGGGGGGGGGTGAGATTAGGAGAAATATATGGTACCATTAAATTAGGAGTGTAATTAATACCTTTAAAACCCACTAATGGTATATAATTGGTAATTATGTATACTAAATGTAATTATATCAAACCTTAAACAGTGAGGTTAATATAGTTTCCTATATGGTATAGGAATGTAAAAATTCCTTTATTTTAACGGATTGTTACACAAATAGCCGGTCAGATTTGTTGTTTACTTTTTCTAGTCAGTATATATAAATTATATATTGTTTATACATGTATTATACATAAATTTTACATATATTATACATCCACCCGATTTAGTTTAAGAAGTTAGGTGAGTGGCTATTTAGGTTAATTCTTCTTTATTTTAATGGGTTAGGATGAGTTCTGCCCAAACCAGCCCATCGGGAAAATTCTTTATGCCCAACCCATTAAATGCTGGGCGGGTTGAACAGATTGAATGGGTTTGGGCCACTTTTGCTCGTCCTAGTTATAATACGTTATTTTTATAGGAAAAATGACACTGTATAGCCGCTGTAAAAATAATAGTCGAAAAAATATATAAAATTTGTATATTTTTTGTATATATATATATATATATTCTGTATGTTATATACAAAATTATACAAATTTTATACATTTTTTTAGCTACCAAATGTAAATAATTTAAGGCACGGGCTAAAAGTGATAATACCCTTGTTTATTTGAGCTCGTATATGCTGATTGAAGGGTTAGATACAACTGGAATGATGGGCAGCCAACTTATAGTTAAATTAAGGGACTTCCATGAATGTCGAGCTTTAAATTATGTTCACAAAAACACTTCATGTCTTTGATAAAATAGAACAAATAAGACTTCATCATGTGCAGAACAAACTTGCAGGTTTATTCTATAATTTAAAGTATTAAATAATTTGGCATAAATTACTAAGTGTTGAAAATGATTAGAAGCTTGATGATTCTTTACATGAACTAAATAACTCGATTTTAATATATTGTGATATTTAAATATTTTCTTCACCTCGTGGATAATAAAATCCGATACTCGCTTTTAAACAATATGATTAATTCTCTTTCTTGATTCTCAGTAATTAATAACTTGATCGAGGAAAAAAGAAATTGGGTGGAGAGTCATAAATCGAATTATATAAGATGATAGTCGTGCCAAAAAAACAACCATCTATAACATATATTATTATGTATAGCTCGTACGCACCATGAGTGTGTGTTTCATATTCAAACATCGTGTCATTATGCGAGCAGGAGCGAAGTAGGCCTCCTACACAATGCCTTCACACTTCTGGTGAGCTTACTTTGGATTCTTTTGTATAGGATTGACATTTATTTGTAGTGACATAGAGGCTCCATAGAAACATTTATTACCCCGACCTTGTTAATATTCATTTCTTTAGTAGGATTTGGTTATTCATGCTTCTTGTATTAACTTCATACTTCAGCAATTTTAACCTTAAAATCAAAATTTAGAAAAATTACTGATTTTGAACCTTTACTACTGCAAAAAAAAGAAAAATTTAGGAACGATTCATAGTTTTTGAATTCACATTATACTTAAGTAATTTTTAATCTTTAAATAAAAAATCTGTAAAAATTTACCATTTTTTAACCTTTACTAGTGCAAATTCAGAAAAATCCAGGAAAAACTCGTGTATTTTTGAATTCACTTTATAATTCAACACTCGAGAGCTATAGCTTCAGGTCATTCAAAATCCAGGAATAATTACTTGATTTTGAACTTACTAATATTCAAAGTTTATTAGTAGTATTTTGCGCCCACATATTTAAATTTGAGGGTAAAGAGCTCGTTTGTTATACGGGATCCAACCCTGAGTTTGTTATGTGCTTTTTATAAGGGTATTTTGTCCAAACTAGTATATCAATATTAATAAGTCGCTACTTTTCCAATACAATATAAAATACGGCTAAACCCTAGTAGCCGACATGCTAATTTTTTCGAAAACCCCAAATAGTTGGGGTTGGAACGATGGAGTCACCCAAATCAATTTCAATCTGGTCTCTAATTGGATTAAAGGAAATATGAATAATTAAAAAGGAAACTACCAGCTATGTCCATGCATAAGTAGCTTATTATAAAAAATTGCTAATTTATAGAATAATATTAATATTAGCCAACTAACTATTTGTTTCCCAAAAAATATCAATTTTTCGCTTTCTTTTTGAGTGAGTGCTATTAGAATAGATTGAGTACATGTTAAGGAGCTTGAATCTCATTTTGGAATGATTTAGTAGAGTTTTGAGGTGGTTCGAATTGAAAATTCGAAGTAGAAGATGAACATGAAAAAATTGATATGAGTATCACAATGTGTATCATTTATATATCACATATGTATCATATTTGTATCAAATGTGTATCACATGTATATCCATGTGTATGAGATATGTGCGTGATACATGTTTGATAAATGTGTCGCAAAAAAAAAATTTGAACTCGATTTTAACAACAAATTTTGCACCAAATCTTCCTCAAATTTTGTATATTGATTTATCTATATGTTTTGAATAATTTCAATCATACCCATTGAAAAGGATCCCTTTTTTCTTAGATTTTTAGAATCTTGTATATATATCTTTTTGTGTATCACCACCTTATTTGTTATATCATCTAGGAATTATTTCCGTCTTGTATCTAATATTGCTACTCACGCTTTAAAATATGGAAGAAGATCTTTGCGTGTGATTCTTGGAGAGAAAGAACCTTATTTATTTGAATTTTTAATTTTTATATGTGCTTTGCTAGTTTTGATAAATCTATGATTAATGAATAGAGATTGATAAATTAGAACTTATTTGGGACATTTATGTGAGATTCCTTAATTGAAAAGATAATTCAATTTCAAAATAATTAGACACTAATATACCCACTATGATTAACACATGAGCCAAATCACTCTTGGGCCCAAAAGACCTGAAGTTTTGCCAGGCCCATAAAATGCACGAGTTTGCCTGTTTTCTTTAAGAAAATTTTACCTCCATACATCCTATTTATTATAAACTAAAATATTTTAAAATATTATTTTCTATAGTTACCTTTTATACTTATAACAAAATAAGTATTTATGGTATATACTACTATTGAGGCATGAAATACACTATTTAAGGTGATTGCCATTAATGTATTCATGTATACATCGCGCGAATATATGTGAATACATGCGCGTACAACTGGACTGCCATGATTTTAGGCGCTTTTTACTGCTGTATTTATGAATACAACAACGCGAATATATGTGAATACATGCGCGTACAATTGTACTGCCCTGATTTTAGGCACTTTTTGTTGTTGTATTCATGAATACATGTCGCGAATACATGTAAATACATGCGCGTACAACTAGACTGCCCTTATTTTAGGCGTTTTTTACTGATGTATTCATGAATACAACAACGCGAATACATGTGAATATATGCGTGTACAACTGGACTACCCTGATTTTAGGCGCTTTTTGCTGCTGTATTCATGAATACATGGCACGAATACATGTGAATACATGCGCGTACAACTGAACTACCTTGATTTTAGGCGTTTTTTGCTGCTGTATTCATGAATACAACAACGCGAATACAACGAATACACTAATGTAACAACTGAATAGTAGCTATAAGACGTAATTATGTATATGGTAGCTATAAGAAGTTAATAGCCACTAAACAATAGTGGTTTCTAAAAATTTCTAAGGCTGCTAAGCAAATAATTGACATTGTATGGCCACTCTCAAAATAATAACCGAAAAAGTGTATTTTTTTATATGTATGTATTTGTGCGTGTGTGTGTATATATATATATATATATATATATATATATATATATATATATATATATATATATATATATATATATATATATATATATACAAACACACACTTTTTGTATGTTACATGTAAAGATTATACAATATCTGCGTACACACACTTTTTGTATGTTACATGTAAAAATTATACAATATTTGTGTACACGCTACCTCCTAAAACACCACATGTGAGAATGTGTTGTTGTAATTGTTGTAAGACGGATACGCAAAATATTAAGCACGCTAAATGTATGTTTAGACACTGGAAATTGGGACGATCAATAATTGAAGTTCCAAAGGAAGTAATGTTGGGGGTAATATTTAGTCTTTGTGATCATGCATAGCCACAAATAATTCGAAAAATTCACAGGTTGTTCCGCTTTTGTTTTTTGTTTTTTTTGGTATCCCACCTAGTGTTTAACATGCATATTATGAATCTAACTGATCTAAATTCATGTCACCAACGTCCACTAAAGAAAAAGTATTCCCTATCATAATTTTTTTAATATTTAAAGTTCGAAGTCAAAATCTCTGATGAAGTAATTTTATCCATCCCACCATATAATAACACTATAGATTTGTGAGATATAAGTAGTGTGATGAGATGTAGCAGTTCACTGGTAGAACGACTAAATTGAGTTGCAATCTTGACCAAAAGAATAATTAGGACACTTTGTAAATCTTATTTTCTTCCATAGTTCCTGTTAAATCTAACAAGCATAATTTATTAAATATTTAATGAAAACTAAAAGTGCTCAATTTTACAAATTTAAAGGATTAAAACCACTCAAAATAGATTCAAAGGATCACTTTGAACCTATCCCAAACATAAAAGACCATTTTTGCCATTTTGAAAAAAATCTAGAACTCCATTTCAGACGGACCCCAATTCTCAGATCTCTTTCAGTCCCCCAAAATCTCTGCAACTTTCCAAGCTTTAGCTTTTTGCTCTTTCTTTTTCCAGCAATTGCAAAAGGTAAAGTCTTTTTCTCCTTCTTAATTAACATAATCTCACATTAATTGGGTCCTTAAGCACTGTTTACTTGCATGTAAACTTCAGTTTCATGTCCTTACTCCTCTTTGCTTTTGCTGTATTCAGTGTAAAAGCCTCATTTTTTGTTTCTGAAAATGATTATGCTTTCCCCACCTACATTTTCATTATTTGCTCATAATTCACTGAATCTTTGGTGGGGTTTTTCTTTTTGTTCTTGTTCTGTACTTCTCCTTACTTTACTATGAAAAGTTAGTTTTTTTCTTCTTCAAGAATTTGGTTTTTGATTCTTTTAAGTTCTATAGAGTGGTGGTTAGGCTGTCCATGTTGTATGGTGCAGAGTGTTGGTTAGTCAAGAATTCTCATATCCAGAAGATGAAAGTTGCAGAGATGAGGATGCAGAGATCCATGTGCGGACACACTAGGCTGGATAAGATTAGGAATAAGATATCCGGGTGAAGGTGAGCGTGGCTCCCATGGAAAACAAGATGCAGGAAGCCAGACTTAGATGGTTCAGACACTTGAGGAGGAGAAGCCTGGATGCACCGGTAAGGAGGTGCGAACGGCTAGCCTTGACGGTTATGAGAAAAGGTAGAAGGCGGCCTAATAAGTATTGGAGAGAGGTGATCCGAGAATTCATTATTGGGGACAGACAGACCGGTAAAACAGCAGTAGCCACTAGCCACTGATAGGATTCTCTATCAACAAGGTCAAAATGTAATATGTGTTTATGGAGCTATTGGGCAGGATATGGTGCAAATGCAGATTTCCGAGGACATGACCCTTGATACGAAGTTGTGAAGGTCGAGCATTAGGGTTGTAGTTTAGGAGGTGGGAGACTAGTATGATAGTGTTTTATTCTAGGCTGCTAGAGGCTCCAGTTGTGTTCTTAATACTTCATTAGGGTTGTAGGTTAGGCTGTAGTATGTTTAGTGGCCCTTTGTGTCCATATTAGTCCCTTTCGTCTATAGTACTGTGCCTTTGTTACTGCTTAGTGTTACTCCTTTGCTGTTACTGATACACTGTCTCTTTCTTTCTTGTGCCGAGGGTCTACAGAACAGCCTCTCTACGCCCCCGAATTGGGATCTCACTGGCTGTTGTTTTGTTATTTGTGGGTCTTTGATTTTTTTTGCTTATCTTTTTTATTTGGGTTTCTATTTCAAGTGTGTTGTTGTGTGCCTTGAATTTTTTAGGTATTGATTTATTTAATTTGGAAAGGGTGTGATTCCCCTAGTGCAAATGCTAAAATGTGTGATTTTTTATAATTGGGTTGTTTCTTTGTTGAATTATATGAATCAACATTCAGGTGGATAGAATAATCTTTTGCTTTTGTAATGATAATATAATTTATCATTTGGTCGTTACTTTTATTCACTGTCAAGTTTCAAAATAACGATGCACTTATGCTATGTGATCGGTAGCAACTCTACCTCAAGAGTTGGTAACCTTCTTAATGTTAGTGGCGTTTTATACAGATATAGATGTAGGAAGAGAGTGGTGAGTGAAATGGTGGTTGTTGTTTTTAGGCTGAAGGTGGTGGTGTATCACTGAGTATTTTGTCTCCCTGAAGCTTTTTATTGGCGGGGAACTTTAGCTGGTATAGACAAAGCTTTGTTGAGGGAATTTGTGTGTTCGTAGTAAGCTGAATGATTGAATGCTCGTGTTATCTTTTTGCTGAGTCCTTTTCTATGGACTTAACAATAAACCTTGCTGATTATTTGAATTCTGAAGCATCTACTGTGACGCTGTAGTTTTTCCGTAGCTGAATAACTCTTCTGTATCAGCTCTCTTTACTGTGACACGGTATCTTCATCGGATGCTTTAATTCCTTTAGATTTCCTAAAGTTTATTCTTTCTTCTGTTATTCATCGCGTTGCATTAACTTCATGGCGACACGATAAACTGCTCCCTCCTGAAGGCACCCTAAACATCCGTGGGTACGCGTTAATTCCACAGTGCCCCAGTGGACGTTATGGTCTACACCTGATCAGGTTGCACCAGTTGGGCTTTTTCTTTATTCTTCCTCATTTTTTCCGCCTTTGAATCCTTTCATCCAAACTTCTGTTAGTTCATTGAAGTAAATTTAATCATATACTCTATGTGGCAGTCAAAACACGTTCGAGGATCGGGTTATAACACTTATATGCAATAAGTTTCTTTTCTATGATGATGAGTAAGATGGTGAATCCCATAAAGTGATTCTAATGACTTTATCTTATGCACAAAATGGAATGGATGAAGTAATTTTTAAAAGTTCTATACAGATGTGATCTAGTTTATTCCATCATATATATTACATTTGTCTTCATCGACTATACACGGACGTGCCAGTGCACTGCTGCCCATTTCTTATTTCTCTATTTTTGACTCTGAAATTGCAGAACCAAGGCATCAAAGAAAATGGCCAACAAGGTCTCCAATTTCTCCGATCTAATCCAACGTGTCACTGCTTCTTGCTTGCTCCATCCACTTTCCTCTGGCCGTATTGACAGCAATATCTCCGATGCTCATTACAGTGATGAATCTGAAGACGACAAGTACAGTACCGAAGATGAAGAAGAAAAAGAAGACCCACCTTATGTGGAGACTCAGGAAAAATTTCAGAACCTTGAGGTCACAAAGGAGGAGATAAGAACTGAGAAAGTAACTGAAATGGAGATGCTTCTAGGGGAAGTGTTCGACGCGGTGTCGGCAATGAAGACGGCTTATGTTAGTCTACAGGAGGCGCATTGTCCTTGGGATCAGGATAAAATGCGTGTGGCTGACGTGGCTGTGATATCGGAACTGCGGAGGCTTGGGGTGTTGAGAGAACGATTTCGAAGGAATGTTGGTGGTGGAAGTAGAAAAGGGGACTGGAGAGTCGGTGCTGCTACGCTGAGAGAAGTGGTGGCACCATATGAAGCCACCTTGGAGGAACTGAGGCAAGAAGTGAAGGCCAAAGAAATCGAGATTAATAATTTGAGGGAGAAGCTGAAAACGGCAACAAGTCTTAGCAGCAGTGGTGGAAAGAAAAGCAAGTCAAAACGAAAAGTTAGCGGTAGCAGTCAAGCTCCAGTTACAATGTCGCCGGCACCTGACGTATTCGAAACTACAGTGAGCTTAGTAAAAGACGCTTCAAAATCCTTCACGAGTTTGCTCCTCTCTTTGATGCGCTCTGCCCACTGGGACATTGCAGCGGCGGTGAGATCCATCGAAGCTGCTTCATCCAACACAGACACACCCACGGCAGATTCTATCATTGGAGCCAACCATGCCAAATACGCATTGGAATCTTACGTGAACCGGAAAATGTTCCAAGGATTCGATCACGAGACATTTTACATGGATGGAAGCTTGTCATCACTGCTCCATCCAGATCAACACCGGCGCAATTGTTTTACACAGTACAGGGACATGAAAGCAATGGACCCAATGGAACTTCTAGGAATTCTCCCCACTTGCAGTTTCGGGAACTTCTGTTTCAAAAAGTACTTGGCCATTGTCCACCCAAAAATGGAGGAGTCTCTGTTTGGTGATTTGGAGCAGCGGCGACAGGTATTGGCTGGGAACCATCCGAGGAGTCAGTTTTACGGGGAGTTTCTCGGGCTAGCAAAGGCTGTTTGGCTGCTGCATTTGCTAAACTTTTCTTTGGATCCTCCGCCAAGTCACTTCGAGGCGAGCAAAGGATCCGAGTTTCACCATCAGTACATGGAGAGTGTGGTGAAGTATTCCATTTCCATGGGCATAGGAGGGAGAACGGGTATGGGTCTAGTTGTCGGATTTCCAGTTAGTCCCGGGTTTAAGCTTGGAAATGGATCGGTTGTTAAGGCTAGAGTTTATTTAGTCCCCAAAAATGGGTTTTAAGTTTCCTGGGCTGGGATGGACATAATAGTCCATACACAACTTCCCTTGAATATGTATTAGTTATAGTAGTAGTTGGTATGACGGTCTGTTGTATGGGTTGTAATGTTTACATTTGCAGGCTTTAGGGGCTCAGTTTAAATAAGTGATGATGATTGTTAGTACTGTCTTCTTTTGCAGGCAGTGTAATTGTAGTAGTCTAATGTGTCAAGGATAACCCTTTCGAAAAACTGTTATATATTTCAATTGTTCAAAAATTAATTGAAAAGAAACAAAAATTCTTATAGGAACGCTTTGCTATACTTTTTCTGGAAGTTTTTTTCAAAGACAATAAGTTAAATTCCAGAGCAATTATTCTACAGATTTGGTCCATAACCTCTTTTTGACTATATTTTTTTAAACATTTGTGTGAAAAAGCACCTCCCTGGAAACAGTCTCTCTACTCTCCTCAGATCATACTAGTGAAATTATTATTGGGTTGTTATTGTTGTTGTTGTATGAAAAAGCACCTCCCGTACACGAATGCACTACACGCAGAGATATTGGCGCTTTACCATGATTTAACACTAGCGACAACACACAGTATACGTCCATTAATTGTGAAAATTGATTCACACGTACTAATAAACCTATTTCCCACGGGGAACTTAAAATACTTACATCTCTTTACTGTTTGCAGGTTGATGCTACATAAACTTGGAGTGCAACAACTCTACCACCCCTTCCGGGAGGGTAATAGAGTGGCGGATGCTATGGCACATTTTGGAAAAAAAACATTAGATGACTCAACTTCCCCGCATGTACTAGTTTTTGATAACTCCCGACTTTATTTTAACGCAGTTAGATTTTGATGTAACAGGAACTGAATCTCTTCGTTTAGCCTCGTATATTTCTAGCTTGAGTAATTTCCTCACGTTGAGCCTCATATATTTCTAACTTTTCAAACTGTTCTACCAGCCAAATTTGACTTAAAATCTCCTCTTTTTCAAAATTTTCCTCTTGTTGGTGCTCGCTCTCTTCATTCAATTCTTTCATATTGGCCTTCATTCTTGTGATTGCTGCCCTCATTCTTTTCATATCTTTTTTGAGTTCATCCTGTTGCTCTGCTACTTGCCTCAGAATATTCCACCCCTTTTCTACCCCCCAAAAGATATATGTGTGTTATTGGGTTAAAGGGTTTTTCCAATTAAAGTGACAACTTTGAGTAGGGATTATTTTATTTACAGAGTCACCACTTGGAATTGATTTTTCGGTGTTCCAAATCACCTTTTATTTGGATCCCTAGTCAAAGGAAGATTTAACTCTTTTATAATTGGTCTGCGAAAGCAAAGTCCGGTAAGGAATTCTGTTGACTGGGGAGAAGGTGTAAGGCATTCCCCGAGTCCCGTGGTTTTAGCACGATCGCTTTATTGACTTAAGCTTGGCTTAAATTAATTCTGAATAAACTGTGTTTTATTAATTTCTGTGTTTTACTCGTCCGCTTTTACTTCTTGATCATTAGATTTATAAGAAAAATAATTTTGGAAATATTACGTTGTCATAATCAGGCTACGCAAGCGAATGCGTGATCGAGACGAAATTTATTAATTTTATCATAACAACGCTACGCAAGCGAATCCGCAATTATGACGAAGATTATTAGTACTTTGAGAAGAAATTTTTTTTCTACATTTAAAGGAATTAATTAAAAATCAACTATTCCGCTACACAAGCGAATCCGCGATTTTGACAAATTATTAGTTAAAAAAAAACATTAACAAAAAAAACTAAAGAGTATGAAATGACATTGTTGAATTAATTTAGTTAATGTTAAACATCACGCTACGCAAGCGATTCCGTGAAGTTATAGCGCGCCTACTAATTGCCTAGCGTTTAAATTAATTGAAAATATTTTAGCTATTAAGAAGAAAAACTAAATATTTAAAGAGACATACACTTTTATTGCATCTATTGGAGAAAGCTTTATTTATAATCATCTGGGCTAGCTTATGGTTGTCTTAGGAGAAATGGTCCAGCCTCTTTATTTACTTTTATAAAGAAAAACGGAATGAGCCATCTAGCTTAATTAATATTG
>MDKI01213084.1:0-15443 GCA_005239505.1 Nicotiana paniculata
TCGATAAGTAATTATCGATAAGGGTCAAAACCGAATCGATAAATCGAATGCACACCCCTAGGTTAACCTGAGCCCCTATTTGTTCCTTATATGATAGTCCTATTTGAATTTTTGTTTGTCGCTTAGTTTTCTCATTTTAAGCAACATAGGTGAGTCTAGAACTACCTTAAATAGAGGTCATAAACACCTCCAAAGCCATAGATAAGGTACGGGTAGTGCACGCATAAGGTACGCACGAGAAGTTATTAGAACGCTTAGGTAATAGCTGAAAGATAGTAACTGGGTAGTAAAAGAGATGATGACTTGTGCGCTAATGCAATGTGTAACACCCTAATTTGGGGAAAGTTACCAAGTATTGCATGGAAATGATCCTATAGGCTAAAAAACGTAGGACCCCTTTAATTCCTGTTTTAAAGTAAATATTTATTTGTTTTAAATTGTTTAGCTTTCCTTTAAAGACTAATTCACTTAATTGAGTTTGGTCGGGACCCACCATTGTGGACCTCGAGGGGTGCCTAATACCTTCCCCTCAAGGTAATTTTGAGCCCTTACCCGATCTCTAGTGATGCAAATTAGTTTCATGAGTTAATTACTCTAGGTGTCCTAACGCACCTTAATCCGTTAAGTGGCGACTCTTCAAATCCCATATCCCATCCCAAAAGGAAGGAGTTGTCTCAGAAATGTCGAAACTCGATTTTGCGATGAAAAAGGGGGGCGCGACAGGGTGGCGACTCTGCTGGGGATTTTCTTTAGGCTCTTACCATAACAAACTTGATTTTTGTGAATTATTCTTAAGCATGCTTTATTCTGTTAATATGTGCGCACCCTTTCCCTTTCCTCTTTCTGTGAATTTAATTGCCCATTTTCAAGCATTTATGATTTTCTATAGAAAATGACTTGTTTCCTTGTTTTCCTTTATTAAACAACTTTCAATTATTAAATACCGCATTTATCATTTTTTTAACGTGCAAATACGTGACAACATGCTATTTATTGTTGCTTAAATCATGCTCAATATCATATTCCACTTGTGCGTAATCAATCCTATAGCAACGCTTGATGAGTGTTTGCGCTCTTCCTATATATCACCCTTTAAATTCGGAAAGGCTTATTTGCGGTAAAACTAGTCGATCAGCGGTGAATTCGACAGTTCCGTGCCTTTCCCCCTCAAGTTGTCCACTTTAGGGTACCGGTCTAGGCCTCTATACAAACCTTACTCCGATTAATTGTACATGCATCATGGTCAAACCTGGCCAGGGTTAATATGTTATCTGCATAATAACCCGTAAGACAAGCCTTGTCTAAAAGTCCACCGGGGTTTCCATAATCCCAATGGATGCAATCACGATTTGTGCATTAATTTGGAGAAATAAGTGCCAATATGCTAATCACTAATGTATAAATAGTTGAATCTGGTGGGGGAAGGGCCTAACCTTGTTTGTTTTGCAGAAAAATGAGGCACGAAGTCCCCAGGTTCGGCATGGTCCATAACATACCACCATTGCTGCTAGATTGGTGGTAAGATCTTTCCTCAAGTGACAAAAAATATGTGAAGAAGGTATTGGAAAATTTGCCTTCTCTATTGAAGATCCAACCAAATAAGATGTTGATCGAAGCTGCCACGATGTTTTGGGACAGTGAAAGATCCGCGTTTCACTTTGGAAACATAAAAATGACCCCTCTCCTAGAATAAATAGGGGGATTCGCCGGGCTACCTTGGGACAGTCCTGGTTTATTATTGCCAGAAAATCGTGCCGCTAGGGGATTTCTGAAAATGATGGGCTTGAAGAAGAACGACGATTTGGAGTGTTTGAAGAAGTCCTACATACCCTTTGCTACCTCTATGTACGATACGGTAATAGCAAGTCCTATCGTATCTTCCATGATGAATTCTCTATCACTTCTTTGGGTCATATTTACCGCAAGGTTTTTGTGTTCGTTGTTTGCTTCCTGGGTATAATGGTATTCCCAATGCAAGGGGACAGAATTCACACCAGACTGGCTATGGTAGCCAAAACTTTAATGGAGGGGATCGAGGGGCAAACATATACCATTGTCCCTATGATCATAGCTGACATTTACCGAGCCTTGGACCGCTTCCAAAAGAGGTTCAAACACTTTGAGGGTTGTAATCTGCTACTACAGGTTTGGTTATTGGAGCATCTCCAAAGGGGTCAATATCGTCAAGAGTTTCCGCAAAGGGCGTGGAATGATCATATAGCCTTCCATCACCCTAAGAGAATGACTTACATCCCAGATACGTTTGCTCAACCAGAAAGTGCTACAAAATGGGTGCAATTTTTCGATAATTTGACTAAGGATCAGGTTCAATGGATGTTCGAATGGTTCCCCACTAGTGAGTTCATCATTAGATCCAGGGACTCTCCACAGTTGGTGTTGATCGGGTTAAGAGGTATATACCCTTATGTTCCTATCAGGGTTATGAGACAGGCAGGCAGGAAGTAGGTCATACCGCGGGTTGCAAAAAAGAGTCATTACCAGGCAAATTTTCAAGATAACGACATCCCATACAAGTGTGAAGCCCAGGATATGTGGCACTCAAAGATTATCGTAGAAAAGGACACCATCGAGCCAGACAGGTATCACGCAGGACATGTACGCTTTTATCTATCATGGTTGGAAGACAGCTTAGCAGGGATAGTCGAGCCAGGAATCGGTCGAGGAAACAGGGTCATAGACGAAGCTGCTGAAGCCCAAGTAAAATACAACAAGTTGCGCAAAAGGATTCATGATTCCGAGGTGGAGCATCTGTAGATACGCGAGACAAACATGAGGCTGATCAATGAATGGAGGGAACTGGCTATCAACTCCAATGAAAGGCTGGAGTTTCTGGAGCAGGGTTTGATGGAGTTGGAGGAGAAGACAAGGAAAAGAGTCTCCGACTGCCAGAATGTTGAGGGAAGTGAAGGAGGGCATCTAGCAAGGGTATACTTGCTATTGGGCATGCGCGAACTGGGAAACATGATCGATGGAGCTAGGAAGACCAGGCCTGGAGAAGGTCCTTCTGGGACCAAGTAGATTAGGTTTATTTGTTTTTGCTTTTCAAATGTAACAAGGCCAAGTGCCATTAGTGACTTATCTTATTTAGTGTCATTTTAGATTCACCTATTTTACATTAATGAAATGAGACAATTATTGGCACCGAAATTCTCCAAATCAATTTTTCGTTAGGCCTACCTCAGGCACAACGAGGCTCCCAAATTAGGACGCAAATTTACATTCCCGCATTATGTGTTTAAATACTGCAAATACTCTTTTCAGAACTCTTATTGACTAGTCTACCTTTTGTTTTCTTTCATTTTGATTATCCCATTCCCAAAGGTTGGTTCACGCATATTGGCATCACCAACTTATCATACCAGATCCAGAGGCCCTACCATCTAAGCTGTGGAGAGAGGAGCATTCCTCAAGAACTGGACTGTTAGACCATCAAGGGCCCGACGAGTCCCGGTGTAGCAAGGCTGAATAACATTGTTTACTTTTTCTGGAAAAAAAAATGATTTCCACTTTTGCATTTTTTGTTGTTCCAAAAACGTTATTTGAGTTATTAAAAATCATTTTGTTTAACGCTTTAAATGGCTTGATATTTTATTATTACTATTTTTATTACAACATTATTATTTCTTACCTTGATGAATCAATGATTGTGACATGTAATGAGACAATGCAGCAAAAGGAAAGTGATTCGGAAGAAGAGGATGCAATACCTTAGGAGATCTTCAGAGAAGTAGAGGATTTTGAGAACAAACCTAAGTCCAACCTGGACGAAACTGAGATAGTTAACTTGGGAAATTCTGAAATCGTCAAGGAAACCCGCATAAGCATCCATTTGTCACCGTCAGAGAAAGATGAATACACTCGGTTCCTGAAAGAATATGAGGATATCTTTGCATGGTCATACGACGATATGACCGGATTAAGCACATCCATTGTGGCCCATAAGTTGCCCACAAACCCAATGTGTCCGCCAGTAAAGCAGAAACTCGGGAAGTTCAAGCTAGATATGAGCCTGAAAATCAAGGAAGAAGTCACTAAGAAGATCAAAGCCGAGGTCCTCAGAGTAGTTGAGTACCCAACTTGGTTGGCCAATATTGTAACAGTTCCAAAGAAATATGGGAAAGTCAGAGTATGTGTTGATTACTGGGATCTAAACAGAACAAGTCCCAAGGATGATTTCCCGCTACCAAACATACACATTCTGATCGATAATTGCGCAAAGCATGAACTCCAGTCCTTTGTAGATTGCTTCGCCGGTTACCATCAGATTTGGATGGAAAAATAAGACGCAGAGAAAACAGCCTTCATCACACCATGGGGAGTGTACTGCTACAAAATGATGTCGTTCGATCTGAAGAATGCTGGGACCACCTAATGAGGGGCATGACAACTATTTTCCATGACATGATACATAAAGAAATAGAGGTATATGTGGACGACGTCATCATCAAATCCAAGAGGGATACAGATCACATAGCATATTTGAGAAAATTCTTTGATCAGCTACGGAAGTACAATCTAATGTTAAATCTTGCAAAGTGTGCATTCAGGGTTCCTGCCGAAAAATTATTGGGATTCATCATCAGTCGCCGAGGAATAGAGTTGGACCCGTCAAAGGCTAAAGCTATCCAGTAATTACCACCACCAAAAAACAAGAAGGATGTGATGAGTTTCTTGGGACGTCTCAACTACATCAGCCGTTTCATAGCACAATCCACAGTAATATGTGAGCTGATTTTCAAAATGCTGAAGAAAGATGTCACAGCCAGTTGGACCGAGGATTGTCAAAAGGCTTTTGACAAAATCAAGGAATACTTGTCCACACCACCAGTCTTAGTCCCGTTAGAGCCAGGTAAACCACTGCTACTCTACCTTGCAGTGCTAGATGGAGCTTTCGGCTGCATTCTGGGGCAACACGATGAGACAGGGAGAAAGGAACATGCCATCTATTACCTGAGTAAGAAGTTCACACCTTATGAAGCACGATACTCTCTGCTGGAACGTACTTGTTGCACTTTAACCTGGATAGCTCAGAAGCTAATGCACTACTTCTGTGTTTGTACAACACATCTCATATCAAGAATGAATCCTTTGAAATACATCTTTCAAAAGCCCATGTTTACTGGAAAGCTGGCTAAAATGGAAAATCTTGCTGAGTGAATTCGACATCGTCTATGTAACTCAGAAAGCAGTCAAAGGATAGGCACTAGCAGACCACCTTGCTGAAAACCCTGTGGGAGGAGAATATGAACTCCTAAAAACGTATTTTCTTGATGAGGAGGTATCATTCGTAGGAGAAGATATTGTTGAAGCCTACAACGGTGGGAGGATGTTTTTCGACGGAGCAGAAAATTTTAAAGGAGGGGGTATTGGAGCCGTCTTGGTATCAGAAACTGGTCAGCATTATCCGGTGTCTGCAAAACTCAGATTCCCATGCACTAACAAAATGGCGGAATATGAAGCTTGCATATTAGGGCTCAAACATGGTTGTTGATATGAACATTCAGGAACTGATGGTGATCGGCGATTCAGATCTGCTTGTGCACCAGGTACACGGAGAGTGGGCTACCAAGAATTCCAAAATACTACCTTATCTGCATCACGTACAAGAAATGAAGAAGAGGTTCACGAAGATAGAATTCCTGCATGTCCCCAGAATTCAGAACGAATTTGTTGATGCATTGGCCACCTTGTCATTAATGATACAACACCCAAACAAGAATTTCATTGATCCCATTCCGGTAAGGATTCATAATCAGCTGGTATACTGTGCTCATGTTGAAGAGGAAACAGACAGAAAACCCTGGTTCCATGACATCAAAGAATATTTGACAAAAGGAGAATACCAGGAACATGCAAACCATACTCAGAAACGCACCCTTCGGAGGTTGTCCAATCACTTCTTCAAAGTGGAGGAACTCTATACAGAAGAACTCCTGATCTGGGACTGTTAAAGTGTGTTGAAGCAAAAGAGGCTTCTAAATTGCTCGAAGAGATACACGCCAGAACCTGCGGCCCACACATGAATGGATTTGTCTTGGCCAAGAAAATACTCAGGGTCGGCTAATTTTGGATGACCATTGAAACAGACTGCATCGAGTATGTTCAGAAGTGCTACCAATGTCAGATACATGCAGACATTATACGTGCCGAACGAGCTTAATGAAACAAGCTCACCTTGGCCCTTTGCTGCTTGGGGAATGGATGTCATTGGTCCAATCGAGTCCACCGCCTCAAACGGGCACTGGTTCATTTTAGTGGCCATCGACTACTTCACTAAATGGGTTGAAGCTGCATCTTACAAAGCTGTGACCAAGAAGGTCATTGTGGATTTTGTCCGCGACCGAATCGTTTGTCAATTTGGGGTTCCAAATTCCATCATCAGTGACATGCCACCAATCTCAATAGTTATTTGATGAAATCCATGTGTGAGACTTTCAAAATCAAGCACAAGAATTTCACAACATACATGCCTCAAATGAATAGAGCTGTGGAAGTTGCCAACAAAAACATCAAGAATATACTAAGGAAAATGGTAGAGAATCACAAAAAATGCCACGAGAAACTACCATTCGCCTTACTGGGATACCGTACCACAGTCCGCACATCAACTGGGGCAACCCTTTATCTACTGGTTTATGGCACTGAAGTCGTCATTCCCGCCAAAGTGGAAATTCCTTCCTTGAGGATCATACAAGAAGAAAAACTCAGCGATGCAGAATGGATAAGGAGCCACTATGAGCAACTAGCCCTCATAGACGGAAAAAAGATGAATGCAGTATGTCACGGTTAACTTTATCAGAACAGAATTTCCAGAGCCTTCAACAAAAGAGTCAAGCCAAGACAGTTCGCACCGGGGCAACTAGTGCTGAAAGATCTTTCCGCATAAAGATGAAGCCAAAGGGAAATTCTCTCCCAACTAGAAAGGTCCTTAAATGGTTCACAGAGTATTGACAGGAGGAGCACTCATATTCATAGAGATGGACGGGGAAATTTGGCCAAAGCCTATCAACTCAAACGCAGTCAAAAGATATTATGTGTAAACCATTTATGCTTCTCCATATGATGTAAATTGAACTACGCTCGACCTGATTCCCGTTTAAGAGGGGATACATAGGCAGTCATGTGGGTTCAGTCACAATTCAATAAAATTTCTAATTTCCCCAAAATCAAAAACTAGGGCAAAATTTTGAGGAGGACCCTCAAAATTCCGAAGCAAGTTCAACTAACCGCAGCGCATGGAGCAGTCAGGAAAGTCATCTAGTTAACTGGAGTAGAATTTTGAGGAGGACCCTCAAAATTCTACGGCATAAGAAGTCGCAATGTCTCTGATCGTGTCACAGTCACTGGTTCATCTAACTAATTTCTAAGCTATATTTTAATATGTCTTTGAAAATTATACATGCATACTTTTGAAAATAAACTCTGCTTTAGCAAATGCTACCCCAATAATTTGAACAGGATCTTCAGACAAAGCAGAGAAAATCAAGCAAGCAGACGAAGACACGAACCGATCTCCCCTATGAAAAACTCATGATTTTTCTTTGAATGCAGGAACGAGGGATATGCACACCTTGGAATCGCAGTCTTCATAAAAACAAAGCTACAAAACTCATCTCCAGCTAAGAAATATTATGCTATCACCTATTATCTATTCATTTCATGAGACCAAGCTCTGTCTCAATCCTGCATGAGGCTAAGTCCTGCCTCCTATTTGCATAATACTAAGCATCACCTTCTCTTTGCATGGGACTAAGCCCTGTCCCAGACTTTGCATGAGGCTAAGCCCTACCTCCCTATTTGCATAAGGCTAAGCATTGTCTTCACCTTGCATAAGTCTAAGCACTGCCTTCTCTTTACATGTGACTAAGCCATGTCCCATACTTTGCATGAGGCTAAGACCTGCCTCCCTATTTGCATAAGGCTAAGCACTGCCTTCACCTTGCATAAGGCTAAGCACTGCCTTCTCTTTGCATGGGACTAAGCCCTGTCCCGAACTTTGCATGGGACTAAGCCCTGTCCCGAACCTTGCATGAGACTAAGCTCTGCCTCAATCCTGCATGAGGCGCCCTGCCTACTATTTTCATAAGGCTAAGCATCGCCTTCTCTTTGTATGGGACTAAACTCTGTCCCATACTTTTCATGAGGCTAAGCCCTGCCTCCATATTTGCATAAGGCTAAGCATTTCCTTCACCTTGCATAAGGCTAAGCATTGTCTTCTCTTTGCATGGGACTAAGCCCCGTCCCAAACTTTGCATGGGACTAAGCCCTGTCCCAAACGTTGCATGAGACTAAGCTCTATATCCACCTTGCATAAGGCTAGGCTCTACCTTCTATTTGCACGAGACTAAGCTCTGTCTCAATCTTGCATGAGGCTAAGCCCTGCCTCCCATTTGCATAAGGCTAAGAAATGCCTTCTATGGCATGGGACTAATCATTGTCCCGAATCTTGCATAAGGCTAAGCACTGCCTTCTATTTGCATGGGACTAAGCATTGTCCTGAATCTTGCATAAGGCTAAGCACTGCCTTCTATTTGCATGGGACTAAGCATTGTCCTGAATCTTGCATAAGGCTAAGCACTGCCTTCTTTTTGCATGGGACTAAGCTCTGTCTCCACCTGGCATGAGGCGAAGCCCTGCCTCCCATTTTCATAAGGGTAAGCATTGCCTTCACTTTTCATGGGACTAATCCCTCTCCCGAATCTCGCACGATACTAAGCACTGTCTCTCTTGCACTATTCTCTTCTCTCGGGCTAAGCTCTACCCTCAACTTTATACAAGACTAAGCCTTGTATTGATTGCTTCTAGCATCATGTCTTTGCACCTCTTGGGCTGAAATATCGCCAACTTGTCCGAAGGCGTCATAGTCTAAATGTACCATCCTCATAGCCGGAAGACACCATGCCATGGCCTGAGGATCTCTCAAACTTGCATATCATTATTCAAAGGCGTCATGATTCGGATGCACCATTTTCATGGCCCGAGAATATCATTTCATGGCCTACGAATCCCTTACCACGCAATTCATGCCCGGGACGTCATGGTCTAAGAACGTCATCCTCAACCGTCCAAAGAAAATTCTCATGGTCTGAAGGGAAGTTGCATCATGTTTAAATTCATGCAAATATATATGCTTGCAGCGCATATCTTGATTTGCAGGTAACCTGATGAGCAACCATTATCCCAACAGGAGCGATCTCGCTCCAGTTCCTTCATACTATTTCAAACCTGACCGCTCACTGTAACCATTCACCTATTCGAAACTTTATATTCGTCGTTGTGATAACTTCATCAGTATATTTCGCTGGTGGATCCAGAACTACACACGACCTGATTCCTGTAAAACCAGGAATATCTAGGCAGCTCGGAAACCAGAGTGCGGCCTATGTCTCTCAAATCACCCTATTCGGTCAAAATTGTCCATCATATCTTTACCCGATAACTCTTTCATCCTTCCCAGGTAAAGAGGGGCAGTTGTTGATACCCAATTTTTCCCTATATTATTTTTAAAATTCATATATATCTCCAAAACAATGCATGAGCATCAATTAATATTTTTCCATAATTTCTGCATTTTTAAAGGATTTTTAATTAATTTATCCCAGTAGCTTTATTATATAAATAATTACTAATTGCATCACAAAATGGTTTTATGATAATTTTATTGCTTAATTTTATCACTTATATTTATATTAAGCTTTAATTATTTCTTGAATAGCCATATTTACATTTCTTAGGTTATAATTGCAATAACTTTGCAATAATAGCCATATGGGCATAATTACTTTATTTTACAAAAAAATAACCTTTTATATTTTTATAATATTAAGTAATTATTTAAAATTATGTTTATGCATAAATATCAATTTTTATCATTTATTACCTATTTTTATGAATTATTTTTAAATTAATTAGGTATTTAACAATAACCTCTTTTAATTTCAAACCTTAGCCCAATTACTACCCCAGCCCAATTAAATCAACTCAATATCATAACCCTGATCCAATACCCATTAACCCACAACCCAATACCCATAACCCATTTTATAACCTGCCCGACCCCCCAGATTCAATCCTGGCTGTTGACCTCAAAAGATCAACGGTCCAAGACATTCCTTCCATTTTTAATTACCCAACAACCCCCAAGCCTAATAATTTCCCAAGTTCCGCTTCCCCTGAATCCCTTTTCCCTCTCTTCTCTCTCACCCTTTTCCGTAACCCTAGCCCGTCGTCACATGAACCCCCTTCAATTCATGGGTTTTCCCTTCGATCTTAGGCCCCATCTGGCCTCCTTTATTTACTGGTGTTATGCTTTTTGTGTTATTTGAGGGAATCTCAAAGATATTGAACACAGACTCAGTCCAAATCCTTCATTTACTCGATGGATCCGCCTGTGTTCATCTCTATGTTTGTGAGTACTGTTATCTTCATGTTTATGACTTCAAATCTCTGGTTTAAACCGGATTTTTCTTACCTCTGTCTATTTTTAAAACCCTAGTCACTTTCTACTCGAGTCTGCTCAGATTTCTATAGATCTGAGATGAATTTGAGTTTATCTATTTAAGATTTTCTGTTTTTCTTATTATTGTTAACCGGTTTTCGTTTTTCCCTAAAAGCTAAGGTTTCATCTTTTAAGTTTCTGCAAAATAATTCAAAAATATTTAAGCATTTAACTTCGGTTCTCTTTACTTGTTCAACTGGTTTTCATGTCTATGTTTAATCCCTAGGGTTTCTAATTATTCCACTGTTTGTTTTGATATTTGCTCGTTATTCTTTGGCTCTGTCAATTAAAAGGGATTAATTGATTTTTATTTGCCTAATTAGGGTTTGGAATTTTGTTTTCTTTTAAAACCGATATCTCTTTGACGATTTTACTTATTCTTTCCTTATTTGTGACTTATAATTGGTTCTGCCTTCCTTAATTATGCTACTGGCCTAATTTCTGGGTATTGATTGTTTTGGTCGACCTATAAATGGTCTTTAGGATTATTTCTTATCTTATTTAGCTTCAATCCTGTTTGCTAATTGATTTCGTATGAGATTCTCCTTTATTTAAGGGATATTTCCCAGATTCTGTCTTATTAATTGATTGGGTTTAGCCCTAGCTGATTGGTTAATTGATTTGCATACTTTATTTATGTACTGTTAATTTTCCTTGCCTTATTTGTTTACTCTGATGAATTCTATATAAACCTTGCACTATTCTGATTTTTAAAAACACAGAAAAACACCTACACACACACGCTTATGCTTACATACTTACACTCACACTTACACACTCTCACCATTCCTTCACTTCACAACTTAAAAAAGCTCTATGTTTTTCCACAAAGAACTCTTTCGGTGCTATTATGATTTCTGCATTGTTTAGCCAGCTGGAAGCTAATGCTAAACTCTTTGGATCCAAACTGCCATTACATTCTTTTACTTTCTTCCTAACTGGTACGTGTTAACTCATGTTACCCTATTTTTTTCTATGTATGTGGTTAGTTTACTTCAATCTTATCATGCTTCTATGTGATCTATGATTCCTGTTTACTCCTTTCTCAAATGGCATGTTCCAGCTCCTGTTATTTTATTCTGTCTTATAATTTATTTCAACCTCAACATATTTTCTGTTTACTGCTTTCTAACTGGAATGCATTAGTCTCTATTACCCTATTCAATCCTATGTGCTTATTAGTTTAAAGTTTCAACATGTTTCTGTCTGCTATATGTATGTATGATTTGACCTAGTGATGTGACTAATTAGGTTATCTCTAGTAATATGATACTCTGTATAATCAGTTGTATGTTCCCTGTTCTGCAAGCATGTGATATATTTCCAACTCTGACTATTAGTTCAAGTATCCTGGATCTTTTGTGATTGCTTTAAATATTAGTACAGTGTCTATGTATGAACCAATCTGCTGAAATATGGTTCTGTTCTGTTTGTAGTCTTGTAACTTGTTTCTATTCACTTCTGAAAATCAAGCTGCTTTACTAAAATTATCCCCTACCCTTATATACTATTTTCAAACTTCTACTCTAGTTATCTAGGGTCGTACCACCCATAGTGTGAGCATTGCCTAGGGTCCTTGAGACTCCTCTGAACTCTGACACATTGGGGTTGGTCTTCCAATCTTTTACAAACTGTTGATTGTTCTGAATAGGGTTATGGTGTGAGCATTGCCCGGGGTCCCCGAGGCCCTTGGGAACTTTGACACACTAGAAGCCCACTTTGTGTATCATGGGTGGACCACATGTACATCAGACTTGCTTGCTTGAAGGCCTGGCTTCCAGGTTGATGTTGAGCCTTCTAAGGCTCCCTATAGTGTAATGAATAGCTTTATGTAATTCATTCATATTGGTCTGTAATAATATAATAATACTTGTAACGAATAGATGTTGGGATTATTAGTAAAATCTGGGAGGGGGGTTCCTGTATTTCTTTGTTCAAAGTTGGGGGTAGAAATCTTGCCTATAGGTCCAATGTATTGATTCCTTATGCACATTTAGAGATCCTGCCTATAGGATATTTTTCAATTGTCTGTGACTCTGAACTTTCATGTTTTTGGCATACTACAAATATTGCCCATACGTTTATGTCAGTTCTGCATTAAAATACATGCTCATAGGATTTTCACATATCTCTAATCTCAATGTGCATTAGTGATCATGCGAATATGATCTTATTTGTGTAACTTAATACACTTGTCTGGAAATTTGTTTAAAGTTCCTTCTCACATAGATGTCATGCATATAGGTGATATAAAAGTCAGTTTAGATATCATGCTTATAGGGTGAAATCAATTTTCAAACGTAGAAAGCATGTCTATAGGAAATAAATAAATCAGTTTCAGCACCTAGAAATCATGCCTATAGGAGTTAACTAATTATGTAAAGTAGGAAGCATGACTGTAGGGAATAAACAAATCAATTCTAACACTTAGAAATCATGCCTATAAGAGTTAACTTATTCTGCAAAAATTAGAAAGCATGCTTATAGGATCTAAAGAAGATAAAAACCTATCTGTTAAAATCAGTAACTCGTTTATGAACTATGTTATAGGTCTATAATTAACAGTTGTAGATATCATGCCTATAGGATACTGTTCTGGTTATCACTTAGGAAAACCTATAGGAATTCTGGGGCTAAAAAGAACTGTGATTTAGTATTGCCTGAAGTTTGACAAGATTCAGAGTGTTTAATGAAATCAGTAGGCAAACTGATAGATACCACTGCTCGCTTTAATAAACTGTTGTCTTATATTCTGTTATGCTCATCTAGATATCCTGCCTATAGGGTTTTAAATCAATAAAAGTTGTTTGTTGGAGTTGCGTGCATTTGGTGTTTACTTGTGGAGGTTAACCTGAGCCCCTATTTGTTCCTTATGTGACAGTCCTATCTGAATTTTTGTTTGTCGCTTAGTTTTCTCATTTTAAGCAACATAGGTGAGTCTAGAACCACCTTAAATAGATGTCCTAAACACCTCCAGGGCCATAGGTAAGGGACGGGTGTCACACCTCCTTTTTCACCCGGTAAGGGTAATAAGGGAATTTTTCCAATTTAAGTGACATTATTCGATTTAGGGATTTATTTTATTTATTTCGAGTCGCCACCCGGATTTTTTACGGTGTTCCGCGACACAATTTATTAAAAATCCCAAAACCGAGGAATTTTGACTCTGTTAAATTGTCTGCAAACCAGAAATTCGGGTAAGAAATTCTGTTAACCCGGGAGAAGGTGTTAGGCATTCCCGAGTTCTGTGGTTCTAGCACGGTCGCTTAATGATTAAACTTGGCCTAAATTATCTAATTACTTTTTTTTGGGACCTAAGTACATTTCTTTTTTATCTTTTACTGCTTCTAATAAATTATTCTGAGACGAGTCACGCATACATGTACTCATTTTATTTAGTTCGCTAAAAATCATGTCACGCATACGTGTACACAATTTATCGCGCTCAAATTATTTAAGGAAAATTTAGCTAAAATCATGCGAATGCGTACCTTGTTTTTTTTTGGAAACATCGACGCTTAAATCATGTCACGCGTACGTGCACACAATTTCTCGCACTTAATTATTAAAAAAAAAATTTAGCCAAAATCGCGCGAACGCATACCTTATTTTTGGGAATTATAATCATGTCATGAGAACGTGTATATAATTTTTCACGCTTTTTTAATTTTATAAAAAAAGAACTTGGCCAAAGTTGCGCGAACGCATACCTTGGTTTTATTTTGAAAATCTGCGCATAAATCATGTCACGCGTACGTGTACACAATTTATTACGCTTAAATATTTAGGAAAACTTCATATCAATTCAGGCCCAAAATACTTCAATCAACTCCTATAATTTATTAAACACCTAGAGCAATTCAAGACAAATCCCTACGGCTCATTTATCGCTTTAATGAATTAGATTAAAATTCTATTTCCAATTTCAAGGCTAATCTGATGTTCAACTAGATTAAACAAGATAAAATCTTCCTTTATTCCTCACGTTCACAAGGTTTCCAGTAGAGAAATCAAACATAAAGGAAACAATAATAAAATAGCAAATCCAGCTCTAATTCATTCAAGACATAGAACATCAAATACAAATATAAACCAAACAAAGAATCAAACCTTAATTTATTTCAAAATCTAGATTGAGATAGAAGATAAGAATGGACCTTGAGCTTTGACACAAGAGCTCATTAACTGAACAGGACCTTGACCGGATCCGAAACCACAAGCGGAACCTTGAACAAGACCTCACCCGGACAAACTCGAAAACTCGCCAGAAAAGTTAAAACTAAAACAAAGTCGGATCTGAAATTCAGGCGAGAATCAGTAAATCGCACACACGCCGGTGTTTCTTTTCTCTGGCTCTGTCCGTTCAACCTCTCTATGCTCTATTTTTGTTTTGTGTCGTCTTTATTCTTTTGAGCTCTTTCTAATTCTCAAATCTAGATTTTTGTTCCAGATTTTTATATACCAAAACCAGTAAGATTTTTAGCAAAGAGAGTACTTGTTTTGGGTCGTTCAACAGAGAAGACGAGGATAAAGGTGGCGGCGGCTGCTTTTGGGAGAGAGGGAGTCAGGTAGCGTGTTCCGTTTTTGGTTCTCCTTGGATGAGTGTGTGTATATCTTCCAAATAAAATTCAAAGAATGATGAAAGCTTCAAGGATGGGAAAATAGTTGCTGCCTTTTTTTTGTTTTTTGCTTCTCTGCGTGTATGTGCTTTCCCCCCCTTTTTCATTTGTAAAGTTCAAAAAATATATAGATGTATGTGTTGTATAACTGATGTGAGTAAATTGTTAGAAGAGTGGGGATGTGGGGAAGATCATGAGTGTGTGATGTTGGGGATAGGTGAGAGGTGGGGGTAAGGCATGAGTGAAGTGGGGAAGTGCGGAAGTTGGGTGTTTTTTTTTTTTATAATAGTATTATACATCTACAT
>MDKI01218754.1:0-13097 GCA_005239505.1 Nicotiana paniculata
CGATAAGTAATTATCGATAAGGGTCAAAATCGAATCGATAAATCGAATGCACACCCCTACTTTGGATATGAGTAATAAGGATTGATACCCAGGATTGATATCTTATGACATAAGGATTGATACCCAGGCATCAATTTATATTATGGATGATATTGCATCAGAGACTAGCAACGGTAGATAGACTAAGCAAATGGGGGATCACAGTAGCAAAGGAGTGTGTTCTATGCACGATTGATACAGAGAGAACTTTGGAACATTTGTTCTTTGAATGTTCATACTCAAGATTTATATGGGAAAAGCTGCTGAAACTATTTGAAGTCAATCGAACAACAGGAAGCTGACATGAGGAAACTGCTTGGATGTCAGCTAAAACAAAGAGCAGAAAAGCAATTTGGAAGATGTTGGGCAATGCATTTGCAGCAGCAGTATATCAAATATGGAGGGAAAGAAACTATAGAAGATTTCAGCAGACAAACAAAGAAAGTAGGGATATAGTTAGAGAAATTGTATTATATTTACATATTAAAGGTGAGAGCTATTGTAAATGGAGAGGAGTCTTAATAAAGATAAATAAATATCCATGCTAGTATAGATATTAAGTTCCGGTTGTGGAACTTAAGTGTCAAAAGAGGTTACTTTTGTAAGACCCGACTCTAGAGTCCAATGAGCGGGTGGATATACATATTTTACTTGATTAAATTAAATTTTTGAAGTTTAACAAGTGAAATTTATTAAGAAGCCACTTGGGAACCTTATTAAATTGAAATTAAACTATATGTTGTACTACACAAATTTTTCGGGAAACAAACATTCAATCATCCCATTTTTATCGGCTCTTTATATAAAATTTTCTTTACATAAAGTTAATTATATTTTTTTAGGATTAATAAATTAAAACACCTGTTCTACATATATTCTATACCTTCTTATCACTATCTCTTCCTTAAAAAATTTGTCAAAATATTAATATTAATATTAATATTAATAACAATAACAATAACAATAACAATAATAATAATAATAATAATAATAATAATAATAATAATAATAATAATAATAAGATTAAGAATAATAATAAGATTAATCTGTATATCTTATATTATTTTCTTAAACCATATCAACTCAATTCTTTTTCAAGCTTTTGAATGGAAAAACAAACAAATAAAATCTTATCCAAGCTTTTGAATAGGAAAGGAAAACTACAAGGACGAAAAAATACGTCAAGTTTTTGGTGAAGCATAAGAAAAAGTATTATTGATAAGAAATTTTTTTATTAACAATATTGGTAGATGTTTTGCAAAAATAATAAAAGACTTATCTCTTTTTAGTTTTGATGAATTAAAAATTATAATTAGGAAAAAAATTATTATTTAATAAAAAAACTAATAAACTATTATAGTAGAAAAGAATGTATGAAAAGATGGAATAAAGATAATATGAATATTTATACTTTAAATCAATTAAATATAACAAAAGGTACGTAAATAGTACTCAAGAAATTTATTGACAAATTTAGACAATTAAAAATTTAAACAGTATAACATAAGTTTAAAAAAGTAAAAATATTTTTAGAGTAAGAAAATATATATCTATTTTATAATAAAAGAAAAATAGTGACAAAATACTAGGACAATTGACAAGTTAATAAAAAGTCACATTAGTAAGAAATAAATAGTACTAATTACTTGCTAATTTATTAAAGAACTAAATAAGAATCAAATAATTTATTTGATTACCATATGATGTGTATCCTTTAAATTATATAGATTTTTTTATATTTATGCACGCTACATTACAAAATAAAATAGCAACTAAATTTTATTAAAACAATATTAAATCATATTATAATTTCATAAGACTAATACTCTATCAAAATATCCGCGCATAGCGCGGGTTCTAACACTAGTTACTTATATAGTTGTTTGTCGGTGATTGAGACTATCAGTGAGACATGTTTAAATGGTAAAAATAGCACGTGCTAGCTAATTTCGGACTGGTAATTGAAAAATAGCCACTAGTTTGCTGTAACACAGAAAGTTCCATCATAATATATTGGAGATTGGTGCACCTGTATAAAAACTTCCAGAATATTATGCTAGAACTCCAGCACATGAAAATTTCTGGCATAATATACCGGAGAATGGAGCACTTGTGTATGAACTTTCACCATATAATGTTGGACCAGTATATCATGCTGGAACTCCGGTATATTATGATGGAGTTTCAGTATATATATCCAGTATATTATGCTGGAAATTCACATGTAAAAAATTTGAACTCCGATATATTATGATGGAATATTTTTCCGGATTTTGAACAGTGTTTTCATTCAGATTTATCTTTACATGGAAAATTGTAAAATTTCAATTGTAACGACCCGAACGGTCGTTTTGAGCTCTAACACGCCGTTCAGGGGTTGAGGCCGTCAGCTTCGTTTCAGGTATTATGACCCGTGGGTGAGGTCGCAATTGAATTTCAGGAAGTTTAGAGTTGATTTGGAAAGAAAATTCTCAATTCGGAAGCCTTAAGTTGGAAATTTTGAGGAAACGACCTCTGAATCAGGATTTGAAGGTTCCAGCAGGTTCGTATGATGATTTCGGACTTGGGCGTATGTCCGGATCGGGTTTTGGATAACCAGGGAGCGTTTCGTCATATATTGTAGAAGTCAGCATTTTTGAAGGAATTTCCTAAGTTTGGCTTGAAGCACATTTCAGTGATATTGATGTCCGTTTCGAATTCCGATTCTAGGAATAGCTTTGTATGGTGATTCTGGAGTTGGGAGTGCGATTGGAAGTGAATTCGGATGTCCGAAGGTCATTTTGAAGTCATTTGGCTGAAGATAGAATTTTGAAGGTTTTTGAGAAATCCGACCGGAAGTGAAATTATGATATCGAGGTCGGAATGCGATTCCGGAAGTTGGAGCAAGTCTGTAATGTCGAATACGACTTGTGTGCAAAATTTGGGGTCAACCGGAGGTGATTTGATAGGTTTCGGCTTTGGATGTAGAAGTTGGAAATTTCTAAATCATAAAGTTGAGATTTGGGTGCGATTCGTGGTTTCGATGTTGTTTGATGTGATTTGAGGCCTCGAGCAAGTCTGCATTATGTTTTGGAACAGGTTGGTATAATTGGACGGGGTCCCGGGGGCCTCGGGTGGCTTCCGGGTGGTTGACGGATCAAGTTTGAGAGGTTGAAGAAGGCTGAGGTTGCTGTCATCTGGTGTGACCGCACCTGCGAGGCTTGGGCCGCAGGTGCGGCTATGGCGCCGCAGGTGCGAAGATGTGGTGGTCTGGCTTGGAGTACAGGTGCGATGATATTTTCGTACCTGCAAAGTTGTAGATGCGGGTTATGGGGCGCATGTGCGTAGTTGGCTTGAGCTGAGGAAAGGCGCAGGTGCGGAGGTTTTGTCGCACCTGCAGAATCGCAGGTGCGAGTGTTGGATCGCACGTGTGAAAAATGGCGTGGGCAGAATGTTCTAAAACCGAGATTTGTTGGCCATTTCATCATTTTTCCTCTTGGCATGGGCGATTTTGGGAGGCTTCAAGAGAGGATTTCTTCATGCAATGATAGGTAAGTAATTTCTTCATGTTTTTAAGATTAATACAAGTTATATGCATGGATTAAACATGAAAGATTGTGGAAAAATTGGGAAATTTTGAAGAAAACCTAGAAATGGTAATTTGGATTTTTAGCCACGAATTTGAGCATGGAATTTAGTGTAAATTATATATTTGAACTAGTAAACCTATGGGTAGAATATATCTTCTAGAAATTTCGGATTCCGGGCACGTGCGCCTGAGGGCATTTTGGTCATTTCACTAAGCGGGGTTGGAAAATTATATAATTTGTAATTGTTGCAAATATTAGAGTATATTTTCATTGGTTGTCATTATTTGGATAGTTTTGGGTCGTTGTGTGTCCGTTGGAGTCGTCAGAAGGGCTTGAAAGCCGGTTATGGAATTTCGAAGCGAGGTAAGTCTCCTTTCAAACTTTGTGAGGGGAAATTGTCCCCTTAGGTGAATTAATTAAGTATGTGCAATTATCTTCGGGGGCCACGCACGCACGAGGTTACGGGGGTCCGTGCATAGCTACTACTATGCGATGTCCGGGTAGTATAGGGCCCACTAGCATGCCTTACGTGTTGTACCTGTGACCCTGCCTGTAATAATAAACTGCTAATATAATCGAAATCGTAATTGAATATCTGAAGGAGACTAGAGTTCATTTTCTTAATCATCTTGAAAGAGAATTTATTCCTTCGTGGATAATTGTATACCTGGTAGGGTTATATTATGGAATATCATTAAACTTGGCAAATGAGTTTAAAAATGAAGATTTAAAAGCTATATTTCATGTTCCTTTAAGAAGAATTTTACCACTTTCCTGAGAAAAACTGCTTTCTTAATAAAAATGTGGATTTATTATGTGGATATGTGTATATATGAGCACCTGAGTCGCAGGTATGAATTGCGAGCAGCCTAGCCTTATAATTTGTATGTATAACCGCGTCGTATGATCGATTCGCGAGCGGGGCATATAGATGCATCTATGGTTCGAGCCGTTCTACCCTAGGCAATGCACAATTTATTATTGTAGGTCCGCGCCGTTCGACCCTCGGCATTTCTTGCGCATGATATTTACTGCGTAGTTGCTATGATTTTTTCCTTATTACTGGCCTGGATTTTAAGTTGTCAGTTGAAATGACAAAGATTTAAAGTTATTTAAAATTTTGGAAGAAGTTGTTCCTTCCCGTTGATTAATTGTTATTTGATTAAATCACCTATGTTGATTAATTGTTAATAATATGACGAAAATATAAAGTTTTAAATGGGAACGGAGTTGATAATATTTATTCCTGATTTTAATAAATTGCCTATGATAATCATGCTTAGTGTCACACTTGAATATTCTAAATTGACCTTTATCAAGTGTCTAATTTGACTTCTCGCCAGTACCTCTCTGAGGTTAGGCGGGCGACTTACTGAGTACACATTGTTTTTGTACTCATGCTACACTTGCTGTGCATTTTATTGCACAGATACTTTCATAGAGATGTGGAGGATTGGAGACTTAGGCGAGTTGCATCATCCGGAGGCGATCCGCAACTGACAGAGTCTCCCCCATACTATATTACATTATTTTAAGTTCCTTGTCCACTTGTATTTCAGACAAGCTTTGTGGAAATTGTAAAATTCTTAGAAATTTATCATGTACTTGTGACACCGGGTTCTGGGATGTGTTAGGATATATTTGTTAAATAGGACTATTTAAACCATTGTATTTACTTAACAGATTTTATTTAATTAATATGTAATTAAAGTGAAAGGAAATGCTTTTACATAAATGTTAAAACCGGAAATTATTTCAATCAATTAATGATTGGCTTTCTTGACAATGATGTCCGGCACCATCACGACCTTATGGAGGATTTTGGGTCGTGAAAACATGGTATCAGAGCTCTAGGTTCCCTTAGGTCTCACAAGTCATAAGCAAGTCTAGTAGAGTCTTGCAGATCGGTACGGAGACGTCTGTACTTATCTTCGAGAGGATACATGGCTGTTAGGAGTACTTCCCTTCTTGATTCCTCATCGTACGATTTGATTCCTTTGAGGCTTATGCCTATGTTCATTCCTACTCAATCTTACGCGTCGCGAAGCGCTTTCTATGAATCAAGAAATTTGAGGAATTGAAATGGTGCTACAGATGTAATTCGAGATGTTTCCATGTGTAATTGGTTGGGGCTGTTGTTAGGGCCCTGCAAAAGAATAATATGTTGTTTCAGCTCAGTAGCTGTGTTTCTGAGAGCCTTAAGGCTATGCTCTGGTAGTGATGATGCTTGCAATTGGTTATCACACGATGTCGATATGATGATAGAATGCTTGCCCGTATGTTGGGGGTGATGAATGGTTTGAATGGAGGTCTTCTCAGAGTGTGATTTCGAAATTTCGGTATTTTAGTTCCGGCAGAGGAAAGGCATTTGGGTTATGAATGGTCTGGTTGGGGTTGATAAAGTAGTAAGACTTGGTGTCTTTAAGTGAGGTGGGATATACACCTATGACGTCAAGTCGTCGTCATTGATCGAATGGAATGTGTTAAGTTTGTCAGTGCTATGGTTTCTTCGGTTGCATGGGGTCAGAGTATTGAGAAGAAGTATCGAAGAATGCGGTTGGCAGAGACCGTGAGGTGCGGTGGTTCAGTACCGGATAAGTGTTGATAATGAAGGCAGCTAGAGAAATATTATCTTCGGAGAGCTTGAAGTCGTGGTGATCTGCTGGTTGAGAGCTACAGAGAATGATCCTGAAGTGAGGCTAGGCGGTGGTTCCACTTCTAGGAGGCCAGGTGTAAGAAGTGGAAGTCGAGCAGTTGCAAAGTTGGGGAGTGGCAGCATAGCTTGGAATTTGAAGATATTGTCGCGCATTTAATGGATGTCCATGAGGAGCGGACGGTCTAGTAAAGTTGGTAAATGAAGCAGGGCGTAGGATGGGGTATTGAAGTCGTAGAGAGCGTGCATTTCAGCGTCGTTAGAGCGTGTCCGCGGGTGATTTCCACATGTGGGTTATCTCCTGTGAATAGGTTAGCGGTGACATGGTTGGCAAGTCTCTGTGAGGGGTTCTAGTGGCTATTCGGTAAGAGGCAGAATGTGTGAATGATGCTAGAGAATTTGAGTATTTAGGGAGTGTTAGCAAGAGAATTTGGAGGAATTGGACAGATTGGTTGAGCAAGATCGTGTTATCAAGGGAGAAAGGATCTCGGCAGGGTCTAGAGTGGTGCAAGGAGCAGCTTCGGGCTAAGTGGGGGAGTCCCACCCTCTGTAGTTGGGTTGCAGGATTGTGTTATCATAGGATTGTGGATTGTCGGCGTGTTGGCAAGTTATTACAGCTAAGGGAAAGGAGTAAAATGGTGATTGTGCGTGGGATTTGATGAATGTGTGCAAAAGTTGGCCCTGTCGTATCAGGGTTAGGCTTTGGAAGATTCAGAATTTTTCTTAAGGCATATGTGAGTTGTCAGAGTAGTGACTCAGTCGCGTGTTTCATTGAAAAGGATGTTCATGTGCTATAAGATCCTTGGAGTTGATTGTATTCGGGGCCAGTCAAAGTGGGTGACTCTCAATAGGCGGTCCTAGTGAGTTCAAAAGTTAAGAACGCGATGTTTAAGGGTTTCAGGCAGCAGTATGATCGGGAATCGAGTTTTTTCAAAGTAATTTCTGAGAAAAAGGAAGATGGTTGGAATGTTCTATGATATGTTTCAACGTGCAGGATAGTATTGGAGGAGTGAGAGAAATAAACTCCGGATTGTAGAAAGATTATCAGGAGGGTATGAGACGGGTTGCGAGATTTATGCAGCATAGTCTCGTGAATCAAGGTCACTCGGGATGAGTGAGGGTTGAGTTTGCCATGAGTTGAAGCAAGTTGCTATTATTCCTGAAGCAATTGAAGATGATTAAAAGAAGATAGATTGATTAGCCATGGTTGAAATGGCACATTCACGGGTGATCAGTTCCTTCAATGTGATTAATTTATGCATGTGGTTTGTGCCAGTGTGTGCGGGGCTTGTCGGCCGTCGTAATAGATTTTATGTGGAGCATTTAAGTGCTATGGCCTATCAGGTGTAGGCGGATCCCGGAAGGGTTATGGTGGTATAGACTACTACTTAAGTATTGCATGTTGGGCGATTGTGGGAATTCACTTGTGTGTTGAGATGGTACTCTTGAATTGAGTTAAGTAAAAGGTTTCTATATGATGAAGTGCTCACCCTATTGGTGGTTCAGAAGTTATGATAGAATTCTTGCGCTACCTCATATTGGCATGTTAGGTGTGGTAAGCAGTATGTAACTGGGAGTAAGAATCGAGATTGCGGTTCGGTGTTAATAAGGATGTCATGAGCTCAGAAGAGCAACAAAAAGTGATTTGAAAGTTCAGAGTAAGCTGGTGTTATCTTCAGTGTCACCTGAGATTGATATTCGGTGGGAGAGACTTTGTACCCAGGTCATGGGTTCTTGATGTGTTTTACAGTATTAATGTGGTCAGTGATGCGGATGCGCAGACTTGTTGCCTGGTGTGGAAGGTCGTGGAAGCATGACCGCGAAAAGATTGTATAAATGTGACATAAAGTTACTTGATGGATTGAAGATTTGGACTGAGTACAAAGAAGTGCAATATTATTTATTTGATAAATTATGCCTGAAAGGCGTTCAGTTCATTCGGTTGTAGATTGTGGGGTGTTTGTCCCGGCTATGATGGTTGTTCTCGCGTATTATGAGAGAAAGTGGGTTAATGTGGACCCAGGTAAAGCTATTAGCTAAGTTTGGTGCGAGCAAGGTAGACTCGATGTTTATGGATGGATTTAAATATGATTATGGGCTTCGTATGAGCCAGCCATGTTTATTTCAGTAGAACGCTTATTCATGGAAAGGTATTAGAACAACAAATGTTGTTCTGTCTTCGTCAAATTCATGTGATCTTATGATTGTGCCGTTTGAGTTGTGAAACGGCTAGATAATTTCCTATGTGTTGAGGCCCCGCGTAGTGGGGATGTTATGTGAGCAGGATAGCTCTTGAGATCCAATATATATATATATATATATCGCACCTCAGTTGTGCTTGAGTTTGCAGCCTACGACTTTATCAGTCTCCCCAGGATGGTATTATGCACTTAGCGTGCTTATGATCGATATTCAGTAATTTGTAATAGTAAGCAAATCAGCTCCGTATATATATCTTCTTATGTATATTTTATGTGTGGATCGGGTGGCACGTCGCCACGGGTATGTTATTCGGATCGGGTTGCACGCTGCAACAGTGCGATGATGAGAAGGTTCCTATATTTATTTTCTTATGTTTTACTTCCTATTTTCTTCGAAAAGTTCGAATTAGTGCGTGAGTTGAATAGTCCCTTCCTGAGTCGTTTCTTATTATCATGTTCGAGTAATGGCCTATTGGCGGGATGTGGTATCATGTGAGGCTGTTGATCATGTTTGGGGTGATCTGTTGTCTGAGCAGTTCATACTGGGTGAGGCGAGATTATCGGATCAGGGATCAGTGCGATAAGGTTATGTGAAGTGTATATTAAAGAACAAATACCATGATTGGGGTTCATAATGAGGTGATGATTCTAGTCAAGATGAGATATTCAATGATTTGTTAACTCGGCAGTTGGGTATGAATTTCTACACATCTCCTCCGTTGTGGTTCTATCGTCAGCATTATAGTAGGGTGTATATATATATATATATTATAAGGTGCCTTGGGAGCATCAGATTCGTGGAGTTTTGGCTATTAAGGTTCAGGGAGCGTCATTGTAGTTAGATGATGAATCTTGTGGTGCATGGTGCTAATTCAGCAAGAGTATGCCGTCATGTTCTGGTATGTCATGTGGTAGTTGATACGGTGTTTATATATTGGAAATAGGCCTGGTAGAGAATCTCAAGTATTGGAACTAGGTTCTGAGCTTATTATATGGATAAAAGAAAAAATCTTCAGATTTGATCAAGCTAATATACTCAACGGGGTTGTGGTAGCACGAGCATGTGCTCGAGGTGTTAAATAGTGATTTCAGATAACTCCAGAGCAGTTCTTAGCACGTTCAAGGACGAACGTCTGTTTAAGTGGGGGAGAACGTTACTACCCGACCGGTCGTTTTGAGCTCTAGCACGTCGTTCAGCGGGTTGAGGCCATGAGAATCATCGTTTCAGGTATTACCCGTGGGTGTGGTCAGAATTGAATTTGGGGAAGTTTAGAGTTGATTTGGAAAGAAAATTCTCAATTCGAAAGCCTTAAGTTGGAAGAATCAACTAAGATTGGAATTTTGAGGAAACGACCTCCAAATCAGGATTTGAAGATTCCAGCAGGTTCGTATGATGATTTCGGACTTGGGCGTATGTACGGATCGGGTTTTGGATAACCCGGGAGCGTTTCGGCATATATTGTGGAAGTCAGCATTTTTGAAGGAATTTCCTAAGTTTGGCTTAAAGCGCATTTCAGTGATATTGATGTCCGCTTGGGATTCCTAGTCTTGGAATAGCTTCGTATGGTGATTCTGGAGTAAGGAGCACGATCGGAAGTGAATTCGGATATCCGGAGGTCATTTTGAAGTCATTTGGCTGAAGATAGAAATTTGAAGGTTTTTGAGAAATCTTACCGGAAGTGGAAATTTTGATATCGAGGTCGGAATGCGATTCCAGAAGTTGGATCAGGTCCGTAATGTCGAATATGACTTGTGTGCAAAATTTGTGGTCAATCGGACGTGATTTGATAGGTTTCGGCATCGGATGTAGAAGTTGGAAATTTCTAAGTTCACAAAGTTGGGATTTGGGTGCGATTCGTGGTTTCGATGTTGTTTGATGTGATTTGAGGTCTCGAGCAAGTCCGCATTATGTTTTGGAACAGGTTGGTATAATTGGACGGGGTCCCGGGGGCCTCGATTGGATTTTGGGTGGTTGACGGATCAAGTTTGAGAGTTTGAAGAAGGCTGAGGTTGTTGTCATCTGGTGTGACCGCACCTGCGAGGCTTGGTCCGCAGGTGAGGCTATGGCGCCATAGGTGCGAAGAGGTGGTGGTCTGGCATGGAGCACAGGTGCGATGATATTTCCGCACCTGCGAAGTCGCAGATGCGGGTTAAGGGGCGCAGGTGCGAAGTTTGCTTGAGCTAAGGAAAGCCGCACTGCGGAGGTTTGGTCGCACCTGCGGAATCGCACGTGTGAGTGTCGGATCGCAGGTGCGATAAATGGCCTGGGCAGAATGTTTTAAAACCGAGATTTGTTGGCCATTTCATCATTTTTCATCTTGGCATGGGCGATTTTGGGAGGCTTCAAGAGAGGATTTCTTCATGCAATGATAGGTAAGTTATTCCTTCATGTTTTTAAGATTAATACAAGTTATATTCATGGATTAAACATGAAAGATTGTGGAAAAATTGGGAAATTTTGAAGAAAACCTAGAAATGGCAATTTGGATTTTTTGCCACGAATTTGAGCATGGAATTTAGTGTAAAGTTTATATTTTAACTAGTAAAGCTACAGGTAGAATATATCTTTGAGAAATTTTGGATTCCGGGCACGTGGGCCCGAGGGCCGAGGGCATTTTGGTCATTTCACTAAGCGGGGTTGGGAAATTATATAATTTGGAATTGTTGCAAATATTAGTGTATATTTTCATTGGTTTCCGTTATTTGGATAGTTTTGGGGCGTTGTGCGCCCTTGGAGTCGTCGGAAGGGCTTGAAAGCCGGTTATGGAATTTCGGAGCGAGGTAAGTCTCCTTTCTAACTTTTTGAGGGGGGATTGTCCCCCTAGGTGAATTAATTAAGTATGTGCCATTATCTTCGGGGGCTACGTACGCACGAGGTGACGGGGGTCCATGCGTAGCTACTATTATGCGATGTCCGGGTAGTCTAGGGCCCACTAGCATGCCTTACGTGTTGTACCTGTGATTCTGCCTGTAATATTAAACTGCTAATATAATGGAAATCGTAATTGAATATCTGAAGAAGACTAGAGTTCATTTTCTTAATAATCTAGAAAGAGAATTGATTCCGCCGTGGATAATTGTATACCTGGTAGGGTTATATATGGAATATCATTAAACTTAGCAAATTAGTTTCAAAACAAAGATTTAAAAGCTATATTTCAAGTTCCTTTAAGAAGAATTTTACCACTTTCCTGAGAAAAACTGCTTTCTTGATAAAAATATGGATTTATTATGTGGATATGTGTAGATATGAGCACCTGACTCGCTGGTATGATTCGCGAGCAGACTAGCCTTATTATTTGTATTTATAACCGCGTCGCATGATCGATTCGCGAGTGGGGCAGATAGATGCATCTCTGGTTCGACTGTTCGACCCTCGGCAGTGCACATTTTATTATTGTTGGTATGCGTCGTTCGACCCTCGGCATTGCCTGCGCATGATATTTATTACGTAGTTGCTATGATTTTCGCCTGATTACTGGCCTGGAATTTTAAGTTGTCAATTGAAATGACAGAGATTTAAAGTTATTCAAAATTTTGGAAGAAGTTGTTCCTTCTCGTGGATTAATTGTTATTTGATTAAATCACTCATGTTGATTAATTGTTATTAATATGACGAAGATAAAAAGTGTTAAATGGGAATGGAGTTGATAATATTTATTCCTGATTTTAATAAATTGCCTATGAGTATCATGCTTAGTGTCACACTTGAATATTCTAAATTGACCTTTAGCAAGTGTCTAATTTGACTTCTCGTCACTGCCTCTCTGAGGCTAGGCGGGCGACTTACTGAGTACACGTTGTTTTTGTACTCATGCTACACTTGTTGTGCATTTTATTGCACAGGTACTTTCATAGGATGTGGAGGATTGGAGACTTAGGCGAGCTGCATCATCCGGAGGCGATCTGCAGCTGACAAAGTCTCCCTCATACTGTATTACATTATTTTAAGTTCCTTGTCCACTTGTATTTCGGACAAGCTCTGTAGAAATTTTAAGAATTTTAGAAATTGCTCATATAATTGTGATACCGAGTTCTGGGATGTGTTGGGATATATTTGTTAAAATAGGACTATTTAAACCATTGTATTTACTTAACAGATTTTATTTAGTTAATATGTAATTAAAGGTAAAGGAAATGCTTTTTCATAAATGTTAAAACCGGAAATTATTTCAATCAATTAATGATTGGCTTGCCTGACAATGATGTCCGGCGCCATCACGACCTTATGAATTTTGGGTCATGACATCAATTACTTTTGAGACTATGGCTAGTTTTCAATTACCACTTATAAATCTGGCCATTTTTTAATTTCACCCGTTTAGATGTAGCCACTTGAATCATGATTTACGACCTTGCAGAATATCTCAGTCCCCAATTTTTCATATCTTCACTTTTTTTAACTTTTACAAATGGATTATAATCTATTATATATATATATATATATATATATATATATATATATATATATTCTTCTTTCTCTAATATTAGCCTTTAACAATTGATTATTATGTACAATCGATTTTTTTTTGGTCAGAAAGATGTAGTAATATTATATAACTAAACTTGTATAGTAGAGTAGTTCACAGGATGCCTTAGAGGCATCGTAGTACATAAGTTAGTTTCACAACATAT
>ML355015.1:0-30923 GCA_005239505.1 Nicotiana paniculata
TTGTTTGGTCAAATTTCGCATGCCATTGCTTGGGTGCTTGTTTTAGTCCATAAAGGGACTTAAGAAGTCGGTACACCTTCTTTTCTTTTCCCGGAACCACAAACCCTTCAGGTTGGTTCATGTAGATTTCTCCCTCCAGATCACCATTTAAGAAGGTTGTTTTTACATCCATTTAATGGATTTGAAGACCATACAAAGCGGCTAACGCTATTAGCATCCGAATGGATGTAATTCTTGTTACCGGCGAGTATGTGTCAAAATAGTCAAGACCTTCTCGTTGTCTAAATCCTTTGACAACAAGTCTTGCCTTGTATTTGTCAATAGTACCATCGTCTTTTATTTTCTTCTTGAAAATCCATTTAGAACCCAAAGTTTTGTTACCTGGAGGAAGATCAACCAATTCCCAAGTGTGGTTGCTCAATATGGATTCTATTTCACTATTGACAGCCTCTTTCCAATATTGTGCTTCTGAGGAAGNATGATTTATGAACCAGAAAACGATATGCCTTGTTATTGGTTACATATCCAATAAAAACACAATCAACCATTTTTTATCCTATCTTCACCTTTTTAGGCTTAGGAACCTGTACTTTAGCTAAACACCCCTACACTTGAAGTATTTCAAGCTAGGTTTCCTTCCTTTCCACTTTTCATACGGAATGGACTGTGTTTTACTATGGGGCACACGGTTGATTATTCGATTTGTTGTAAGTATAGCTCCCCTCCTCCCACACACACAAGTTATGTGGTAAACCAGAACTTGTCAACAAGTCATTCATCATCTCTTTTAATGTTCGATTCTTTCTTTCCGCAATTCCGTTAGATTGAGGAGAGTACGGGGCAGTTGTTTGGTGAATAATGCCATTTTCCAAACATATTTGTTCAAAAGGAGATTCATATTCTCCACCCCTATCACTTCTTATCATTTTGATCTTTTTGTTAAGTTGTGTTTCAACTTCATTCTTGTATTGCTTGAATGCATCAATTGCTTCATCTTTACTACTAATTAGGTAGACATAGCAATATCTCGTACTATCGTCTATAAAAGTGATGAAGTACTTTTTACCATTGTGAGATGGTGTTGACTTCATGTCGCAAATATTTGTGTGAATTAAATCTAAAGGACTTGAATTCCTTTCGACAGACTTATATGGATGCTTAGCATACTTTGATTCCACACAGATTTGACATTTTGAGTTAATGCAATCAAATTTTGGCAATACTTCCAAATTAATCATTTTCCGTAATGTTTTGAAGTTGACGTGGCCTAAGCGTGCATGCCATAAAGTGTTTGACTCAACTAAGTAAGAAGAAGCTTCAACTTTATTGATAGGAATAGCTATTACATTTAGCTTAAAAAGGCCCTCATTTAGGTAACTTTTGCCTACATACAGATCATTCTTAGTTAAAACAACACTATTGGAAATAAACACACACTTAAATCCATTTTTGACAAGAAGTGTTGTAGATACTAAATTCTTGCGAATTTCTGGAACATGGAGAACTTGATTTAAAGTCACAATTTTTCCGGATGTCATCTTCAATGCAATCTTGCCAATTCCCNATCCAGAATCAATCTACCACTCTCTCGGATTTCCTACCAAGTTGCTTTCAGACAACATGGCACATAAGTCCTCCACTTCTTCAAAGTTTTCCACCAGATTTGCTTGATTCTTCTTCTTTTGTGACTCTTTCTTTGGAGCACGACAATCTATGGCCTTATGTCCGGGCTTTCCACAGTTGTGACAACTACCTTTGAACTTTTTCTTGTTCGGGTAATTCTTTGGTCCAGATGCCTTCTTTCTTTTCTTTTTATTTCCCGGTGCTTCCTCAACAAAGTTAGCTCCCATTATTGCAGAGTTTCCACGTGACTTCTTTTCAGCATTTTTGTTGTCTTCTTCTATCCTTAGACGAACAATTAGATCCTCAAGTGTCATCTCTTTGCGCTTGTGCTTCAAGTAGTTCTTAAAGTCCTTCCATAAAGGAGGTAACTTTTCAATGAAGGCAGCAACTTGAAATGCATCATTTATGACCATACCTTCAATAACAAATTTATTATTAACACTATTAATATTATTAATAAAATTATTGACTCGGGTCATACCTTCAGCAAGGAGGTCATGCACGATGACTTGTAATTCTTGGACTTGAGTGATGACCGACCTGGTGTCAATCATTTTAAACTCCAAAAATTTTGCAGCAACGAACTTCTTAAGTCCAGCATCCTCGGTCTTGTACTTTTTCTCAAGAGCGTTCCATAACTCTTTTGAAGTTTCCATGACACTATAAACACTATACAAGCCATCCTCCAAACAACTTAAAATGTAGTTTCTGCATAGGAAATCAGAGTGTTTCCATACTTCAATTACCACAAACTGTTCAGCCTCAGGAGTATCTGCTCCCACGGCTGGAACATCCTCCTTGATGAATCGTTGCAGGCTTAGTGTAGTTAGATAGAATAGCATCTTCATCTGCCAACGTTTGAAGTCTGTACCAGAAAATTTCCCGGGTTTTTCTGTCGGTGCCATTGTATGCGCCGGTCTTGACGAGGCAGCATTACTCGATAAAGCACTCGTTCCAGCAGCATTTCCATTAGTTTGAGTTTCATTCGTCATGTTTCTGTAGAATTGGAAACAAACAAAACTTTGTTAAATCAGTGAAGTTTTGATATCTTCAAAATGAATACCAAACCAAACATACAACATGTAACAATGGTGAAGTTTTTATATACTTCAACCAGTACATTTATTATTCCGATAAAGTTTTGATATACTTTAAACTGGACAGAACAATTATTAGAGTAGAAAGCACCAAGGCTTTAGTCTCCAAACCAGTATACAAAATATAGATAATGGTTCAATATAGATTTCAACACAGAAATGTTAATTTAAAATTCCTTAAGATTGTTATAGCTACTGTGTTAAAACAGAAATTAGAAAACTGTTAGAAGAAACTGAAAAGCTGTAAACGATAAGAAATATTTCGAGTCCACAATTTCCTTGTGTGTCCTTAAGGAATTTTAACCCCCTCACAAATTGCCAAGGTAATGGATTAAATCCTCCCAGGATGAAATGAAATAAACCTTCCTGCAACAGTGACAAAACTGCAGGATACCAACGAACTCAAAGAACGGAGCAAAATCACACTTACGAATTTGAGAGAGAAACTACGAAGTAGAATGCAGGATTTTCAAAAGGAAGTTCTATATTTTCGAGTGAGTGAAAAGGAAGTCATGCCTCAGAATTTATAGGCAATTGTCGGAAGAGGTGTGATGTATGTTCATAATGTGAACAGATCTTTGAAAGGAAGAGGTGTTTGTTCGTAATGTGAATAGAAGGGAAAAACGGCGTTCAGAGTTTTGGATTATACATTCCAGTTAATTCCGTTAATGAACTGACTGGCACTTAATTAATTCTTAAATAATTAATTAAATAAACTTTATCAAAAAATTAATCTCATCGATCGATAATTTGACAAATCCAAATCCAAAGCCGAAGCCGAGCCGAGCAACAACGACGGCGCGAGGCTTAATTCTCTTAAACTCCTTTAAGATCTCTAAGAAGTGATCCTATATTTATACACACAAGTGTAGTTGTCCCTCACCAATGAGGGAAAAAGTTCATTTGTCATAAATGGCAAAGCTCACTTGATTCAAATTTTCTATTTCCCTCCATTTTATTTTCCACTATTTCCCAATTCACACTTCTAGTCTTTAAAGCCCAATGGTTTAAAGTCCAACACACGTCTCCCTCCAAATATATTTGATAGTAATTTTGTTTGCTTCCAAAAAATATTACGATCTATTAATAATATACTTTGTATGGTTTCTTAGATGAGGAGAATTAATCTCCACTTAAATTTAACATAACTTATACTCCGTATGTTTGGTCTTTGCATCTTCTTATGCTCTATATAATAATATAAGTTAATAATATATTTACTATTGATTACCGCATAACAATTACTTTATTATTAATTATTACATGAATATTTATCGTATTATAATCTTTTTCAAATGATTCCTTAATTTATCTTTTGGTTACTTTACTTAAGTTGATTTTAATTTAGCAACCTATAAAACATCTCATGCTACATTAATGGAATGGTTAAATCTCTTATTATCGTGCCACAATTCGAAAGGAGCAGGCGACCATAATAAAAGAGTGTTTTAATGTGTTTACTCATTTGAAGTTGGCTAATGAATAGGCAACATTAGTTTGATTTTCCATTCAAAATGCCAAGGACCCCCTCATCCCTATGAAGGAGACAACGTTTAACCCAACTCCTACGTCAACACAGACCTCTAAACATGGAAAACATTCCACCTCTTCACCCCCAAGATCATCCTCAAATAATGTATGCTCAACCACCTCAATCCCAAGATTACCAACCCTCCAGTTGGATGGAACTAGGGCTTATGGGCCATGCAATATCCCTCACTGTACCAATCAATGGCCAAGAGGCCATAGTGATACTCCACAACACACAATATCTTGCCCAGCTCATAATGGAAGGGATGAGATTAGCCATGAATAATTATCTCAATCAAGTTTGGCTCAACAACATCATCCATCCGATGACCCCCTCCCTCAATCCTCAAATGGCCCAAGAGATGAGAGCACAGTGGAATATGCCCCCTCAGTTCAACCTCATAAACCCTCAGAATGCACTACTGGACCTACCTTTCTTTCCCACAGAAATGCTCACTCAGCTCAATCCAATATTTCTCCCATGGGACAGCAACCAAGTGAACCAGGAAGTCCCTCAACCACCTCCCCCCCTCCCCCTCCAGTATCTCTACCACACCAAGCAGACCCCATACCAGGTCCCGTAGAAGCAGAAATGGAGGAGGACGATGCCCCTCTAAACCTAAACTTAGGGCAAATGCAAGAAATATCAAACCTAGACGGAATAAAAAATTTCTATTCACAGAAAGGCACGAGAAGAGGCACATTCTCAGTTGGGTCTATTAAAATGCTCGATGGATATCCGTCCCCCACACGATCCAACAGTGGGAAACAAGGCAATGATATTAGTTCCATCCTTACGAAGGAATCTAGTCCTCATGGGAGGATACAGGAGAATGGGGAGAGGATACATGCGGAGATAAATCCATCAATGAATCGTGCAACTAACTTTATTATTTGGAACATTCGTGGGGGTAACAATGATTACTTTAGAAGTAACTTTAGGGAGATGGTTGACACCCATAGGCCCTACATGGTGACATTGTTGGAGACTGGGATGTCCAACCATGCAACTTTTCTTGATACCTTTGCTTCACAAACATGATTGAAGTTCCATCGGAGGGCCAATCAGGTGGCATGGTTATGATGTGGAAGGATGAGATTATCAATGTCCAAAATGTTGTTCGTAGAAATCAGGAAATTCATGCAACTATTAAGGTAACACCCATACGTAAACCTTGGGTTTTTACCTCAATCTATGCTAGTACATGTGCTTCTACTAGAAATACTATGTGGGACAACTTAGAAAATATAAGCAAATCCTATAAAGGTCCTTGGTTAATAGCTGGTGACTTTAATGATGTCTTAGATTCCAATGAAAAATATGGTGGTAAACCCATAAAAGATAAAAGAGCTAAATATATTTGGTCCAAACTAAAAAATTGTAATATGCTTGATCTAGGGTTCAAAGGAAGTAAATACACTTGGACTAATTGTAGGCATAATAAAAAGGGTCTGATCATGGAAAGATTGGATAAAGTCTTTGGTAATGAGGAATGGCTTAATCTTTTCCCTAAAAGCTCTATAATCCATCTCCCTATGACCCATTCAGATCATAACCCTATCCTAATAGAACTCATTCCCAAAAATAGGTCTATTCAAAAAATTCCCTTTAGACTTGAAACATACTGGTATAAGCATCCGGAATTCCTCACTCTTGTTAAAAATGATTGGAATAGTAATGACTATTTTAAGGCGAGCTCTAACTTTATTGATAAATTAATGGAATGGAAGAACACCACTCTTGGAAACATCATGGGCAAAAAAAGAAAGTTACTTGCCAGGCTACAAGGTATCCAAAACTCAACTAGATATACTACAAGTACTTTCCTTCAAAATCTTGAATTTGACCTTAAGAATGAATACAATGACATTCTTATAATTGAAGAGGACTATTGGAAACTTAGGTCCAGGGTTCAGTGGCTAAATGAAGGAGACACAAATACAAAATTCTTTCATGTCTCGGCCACAAACCGAAGAAGAAGAAATAAAATAAATTACTTTAATGATGCTAATGGTAACTGGATAAATGACCACACTCTAATTATGTCCCATGTCCAAAACCATTTCCGCTCAACATTCACCACCTCCCACTCTCAAACTAATAGGTTGAACCCCATTAGAAAATGCTTTACTAGAAACAATCTTAATTTAGGAATTTTAGACTCACACTAATGGACTTGGAAATTAAAAAGGCAATTTCTTCATTTAAACCTTTCAAATCCCCAGGTCCTGATGGTCTCCATCCCTTCTTCTTCCAAAAATATTGGAACCAAATAGGTGAATCTGTTAGGGCTCTTTGCCACAAATTTTCACCACCCAAGTCATAAAACTCCTAATTTGAACAAAACCCTAATCTGTCTTATTCCAAAAACCCATAATGCCAATAACATCAACAACTTTAGAACTATTGGCTTATGCAACACTATCTACAAACTAGTTACCAAGATTCTTGCTAGCCGACTAAAACCCTTCCTTGACCAGCTTATAAGCCCTTATCAAGCTAGCTTCATGAAAAAATAGAAAAGCTTCTGAAATGACATCATTATTCAAGAATTGATTTTAAAATTTAAAAATTTGAAGGGATATCAAGGCCATATTATTCTCAAAATAGACCTGGAAAAGGCTTTTGATCGATTGAAATGGTCTTTTGTTCAATATACCCTTGAATACTTCAATTTCCCCCCTAAGTTTACCAAATTAATTCTAAGTTTCATCTCTACCAGCAGCATAGCTATTATTGTTAATAGATATGTCACAAATTACTTTCATCCAAGTAGGGAAATTAGACAAAGAGACCCCATATCCCCATATATTTTTATTCTTTATTTGGAAATGCTTACCATGTATATTGATAACCAAGTGGATATTAAGAAAGGGACCACATATCCTTAGGGAATAACTGCCCTAGCATATCTCATTTGCTATTTGCAGATGACCTTACCTTAAGGGCTAAAGCAAATGACAAATACGGAGAATCCACAAAATACGACTTAGACCCTTTTTTCACTCTTTCATACCAGTGTATTAATACCATCAAATCAAAGATTATCTTCTCCCCAAACTGTAAAGACTCCCTCATCAAAGGCATTACCTCTAGCCTTGGTATAAAAAGGAGCACCAATTTTGGCACCTATCTAGGTTTTCCTATTCTAACCCATAACCCAAAACCTAGAGACTACCAATTCCTTCTTGACAAGTGCGAAATAAATTAGCTTCCTGGAAATTAAATTTCTTTAATTTAGCAGGAAGAACTAATCCCTCAAATTCGTGCTTAAATTCTATTCCTAACAACTACATGCAATACACCTTCCTTCCTAAACAAACCCTTAAAGAGATTGATAAAATTCAAAGGGATTTCATTTGGGGTAGCTCTACGGAAAAAAGGAAGATTCACCTTTTAAGTTGGCCAACAATATGCCAACCAAAGCAAAATGGTGGCCTAGGTATTTATAATACCAAAAATAAAAACCTTTGCACTTTAGCTAGCTTAAGTTGGCGTCTTCTTACAAAAACCACAACTCCATGGGCCAAATTGATTATTTCGTACTATGGTACTAGTAAAGCAAAATCAACTACTTCTTTTGTTTGGAAAAGCATTTGCAAGGGTTGGGAAATCTGCTCTAAGAGAATTACTTGGTCTCCTCATCTCCAATCCAATCTTAATATATGGGATACTAACTGGATTACCCACTCGATTAATCTTAGAAGTTCCTTAATAGGTCTCCCTTCCAAGAAAGACCTTATAACAAAAAATAGGGATATCTACGATGGTAGCAATTGGAATATGGACGGGATGTCTTTTGAAATCTCCACCCAGCTCCAAATTAATATAGAAAACACAAAAAATCGTCTTAGAGGTCCTTATAATGATATTCCTATTTGGTCTCTAAATATGAGAGGAATTTTTACTACTAAATCATGTTACACATTTCTTGAATCCACTATTAAGAATGGCATAGATTTTGACTGGATATGGAAACTTGAATGCCCTAACAAAATTAAATATTTTCTATGGCAATGCCTCCGTGAACACATCCTTTGTAGAAAGTACCTCTCACAAATTGGCCTCAATATAGACCCTCACTGCCCTCTATGCAAATGCCTTATTGAAGAATCTATTAAACATATCTTCATTGAGTGTCTAGCCATCCAAAAAATGTGAGAATGTACTGATATGAGAAATAAATACTTCTCTAATAATATACACTGGCTCCCCCAAATAAAAGATCTAATTTATCCTATGAACAATTCGTCTCTACAATGGATCAATCTTTTCCCTTTCATCATATGGCAAATTTGGATTAATAGAAACAACAATAATCATAATAATACCACCAACCCCGTCAATGAATCTCTAGCCTGGCAAAAAGCTCTTGAATTTAAACATCTCACTGGGAAGAATACAATATACCCTCAGAAATTACTCATCAATATCAAATGGGACAAACCCCCAAAGGGCTAGTTCAGACTTAATATAGATGCTAGTTTTAAAAGTCATAACCAAGATTGTGGCCTAGGTGGTGTTATCACAGATGCACATGGTAACAGGATTGTTGGCTTTACCAAAATGGCATATGCAAATGGCTCAATAGCGGCTGAAATGAAAGCCCTACGAGAAGGACTCAGATTAGCAAAAGAATGGAATCTATTTCCCCTCGAAATAGAGACAGATTGTACGGAGGTAGTCCAGGCCATGCATGAAGGTAGTAATTTATTTAACAAATTTGTAAATGACTGCAGGTACTTAATGCACCAGAAGAAGGTTATCCTGCGGCACATCTTCAGGCAGGGGAATATGACAGCTCATGAACTATCAAGAAGAGGCAACAAACAAGGAAGTAGAGATGCTTGGGTGGATGGTAGCACTGGGAAATACAAGGGCAGAAAGAAAGTTTTGGTTAGCCCTCCTCATGATGTAATATGTATTTTTGAAAAATAAACTAAAGGTCATGCTATGGAGAAAAAACTCCTTTCTTTTGAAGCTTGCAAACTTTTAGCAAGCTTGGGTAACAAGTGTGTCCTTCGGGACATGGTCTCTGAACCAATGTAATTGACGTTACTTAGTTATTAATATATATATTTCCCGTTTGCTAAAAAAAACATTAGTTTGATTGAAATATATCTATTTGTGTTGTTCCTTTAGTAAATTTAATTTTCATTTTTTAGTGGGCGTTTGGACATAAGAATTGTAAAATTTCAAAATAGGGGGAAAAAAAACTTTCAAGTAAAAATTGTATTTGAAATCTAGAGTTGTGCTTGGACATGAATATAATTTTGGGTTGTTTTTGAAGTTTTGTGAGTGATTTGCGTGGAAATTTTGAAAAATATTTTTTTGGAGTTTTTCAAATTTCGAAAATTTTTAATTGCATTTTCAAGTGAAATAAAAATTTTATGAACAAACGCTGATTTCGGAAAAAAATAAAAAATAAATTGAAAAAAAGGAAAAAATTTCTTAAGGATTTTGAAAAAGCTCTTTTCTTTTCTCTCTCTTTTTCTATACCCAAATTCCTCCAAAATTTTACTCCGCCAGTAGACACCACCACCTGCACCTCTGCTTCCAAAACTTTGTTTGACTCTAAATTCCTTTTTTGTTTCTCAACTATTTTTAATACTAAACTCCCAATTGTGACTTATAATTTTTTTGTGTCTGCTTCCACTAAAACCCTTTTTTCTGTGTGCTGTTTTTTTGGTTCAGAATGGACAACGGCAACAACAACAGCATCAGCTCAATGTCGACAATTTTCCGCTTTCACAAATTCCAAAGGTAAGTCTTGATATGAGTAATACTCCCTCCGTCTCACTTTATGTGTTTTCTAGTTTTACTAGGCACGGAATATTCTTTGATCTTGTGGTTTCAAACATGGCATGTCATTTGGAGTTTTATCAAGGATAAAAAATTTAAAACTTACTAAATATAAAAAGAGGCAACTTTTTTGAATCAAACTAAAGAAATTGTATTTATTGTATTTGATTAAAAAAATTGTTTTCTTTTATTGTTTCTGTGGTTTACTCTTTGTTTTTCATTATGCAGAAAAAGTATAAATGGATGATATTGAAGAGATTCTAGATGAGTTCATGTTATCTCTAAATACTGAAGTCAATGATGGCAGTCTTGAGGAGGCGTGGTGCCCACTCTTTGTCCTGTAACCCGTATATCTTTGTTTGCTGTGTTAGGACAACATAAAATATTCGTGGGAATGATTTTATAGATAATGAAGTTAAGTGGATCGGTTTTTATGCCTGTGTTTGGAAAATTTCAAACAAACTCCCGTAAGTACTTTCTTTTGAACTTAAGCACTTCTAATTTTTCCAAAAACTTAGTCAGGCTATAAAGTAGTTCTCATCCGATTTGAAATAATTCGACAAGTATATGCTGTGTGCAGACTTCGGTGTGAGTCAAGTGTCTAAATTATCCAAATTGTCCTGGTATTTAAATTGTAGCACAAGTCATTAATTTTTTATCTCAGTAAATCTTTGGCGTTATCACTCAAAATTGTTTACTCTGATTTCTCTCTTTTATTATGTTAAAGGATATAGCATTGCGTTTGACTACACTTTGAAACATAATTTTTTTGGTGGATCTAAAAGAGAAGGCTAATTATCATTTCTTGTTCAACCAAAACAGGAGCTAGCTAGGAGTATGAATTAGTTTTGTGAAAAAAGAAGAATAATATTACATTAATAGTATATAACTATGAGTTCAATTTGGAGTTGATCGCATGACTAACGTCCTCTTTAGAACCAATCTTTATTGCTGCTCTTGTGTTTTGTTTCATGCAACCAATCTGTCCATTTCAATTAGGAGTATCAAGGTGACTTAAGAACCAAATCTTAGTTTCAGTGCCTTTAACTCAGTTAACTGATGAAAGAATGGGATAAACATCCACAGAATATCATGATGTGTTATTTTTACCTGTAATATAGAAGCATACAAGGCTTAGTAATAACTTGTTAGGGATATCTCATGGGAATATATAAATGAATTCTGGGAATCAATTGATAGTTCAGTCCACAACTTGAAGAAAGATGTTTGTGGTATACTGCCTCCCTACATGCAGCCATTACCCTGGTTCTCCTTACTTCTCTCCCATTTTTTTGTTTTGGGGGATAAGAAGTTCTATCCCATTCTCTTCGCTGCCATCCCCTAACCTTTGTTCAGGGCAGCATTAAGCGAACAAAAAACAAGATTAGGAAATGGGCAGGGCTCCTCTTTATTATTTCTACATCTGTTATTGTTATCTTGAATTTTGACCAAATTGTTGTACTGTTCCTGTTAGAGAAAAGTACAATTTTAGAATTCAACTCTTTTGAAAGTATGAGGACTAAAATGGTAATTTACCCTTTCTAAATCATGTTGCTTACATTGAATAGAGAAGTTAATGTTCGTGTAATCATGCATTTCTGTAAGGCTTTGGAGTCACATCTGATGTATGTTCTTATAACAATTAATATTTGTGTTTTCTTTCAGGTAGCAGAAAAGTTGATGTTTATGCATGAAGAGTGTCTGGAAGGGAATTTCAATTCAATCAAACTGCTAAGAGAAACAAATGTTGGAAGGAGACCTGCTACTTATGTCAGACAAGTAAGCATCCCCTTTTTTATAGACAATATATGTTTTTTCCTCCTTGACTGGTAGAATTTTTTTCAGTTGATGGTCACCTACTACTTCGCTGAATCCTATCATATACATGATAAAGTGTTAATTGTATGAGATGAAGGTAATTATGGACAGTGTACTTTTGCTAATTGTTCTAGGAAATAGGAACTTGAGATGAATGAGAGGACCTAATATATTCAAGTGTTTTATAAGATAACAAGCACAATGCTGGATTCTTCGCCCATTTTTCTAGCTGAAAATGGTTGGTGGGAGGTGCAAATGTGCTAGTATATGAATCAATCTACTTTTCAATTCCAAATTAGTTAGGGTCCACTATATGAATTCTTTCTGATAAGTAAGGTAATTATTTTTGTTCATTAAATGTAAAACAACAGTAGGAAGATGTTGAATGTGTACTGTAAAAAAAAGGCAAAAACTCAATTCCTTATCTTATTCTGGTAAGGAGCTGTATAATTCTAGTTGTGTCTACATCATATACATGGGCCTTTTGCGCCACAAAAATCTTTGGTTTCTTTCACCTCGCACCAGCCAGAAAATACATGTCCATTTTCCTTTGAAGTATGTTAGTTAAGCTAGTGTTGTTGTCATTTGGCAATTAGATGGATTGGAAAAGATACATGCTCTAGCATGTTCATAGTTTGTATTTGAGCTACTTGTTGCAAGGAAACGTTATCATAATACTTCCACGTGTTATTTTGTTAGTCGAGAAATTTTCTCCGATGGCCTTGAACTTCTATTTAAGTGATGCTTGAGGAATTCTATAAAATGTCTTGAACTTCTATTAGTTTTAGCAGCCCCAAACCGTTATATTCCCATCCCAGGTTGATATAGTGACAAAGGAAAAAGTGCCCTAAAGAAACTATTGCTCTTTTTGGTTTTGTCCGTGTGATGCATCTTTTTTGTAATCGGAGAATGTTGTCCGGTGATAATTTGTTTTATTGCTTATTTTTGAAAATCTTTCCAGGATGCTAGTGATGACGAGAAGTTGGATAACAATTCATCAGATATGGCAATTGATTATGTGGGAACACAGTCAAATGTGGGTATGGTAGTTGATGAGCCTGCGATGAAGCAACCAACTGAAGTGGACGAGGACGGGTGGACGAAAGTAGGTACTAGGCATAACAAAGGTAGAAGGGATTAAAGCACTCCTAAAGCCCACGGAGTATACAAAAATTTGTTTTCCTAAACCTAAAAAATGAAGATAGCGTTGGTGAACTATTATTTTAATAGTTGTAATTATTGGCGATTGTAATGTGGTTTTGCTTCCTCGTGCATTGATGAAATCTCCCCTCAATTATCATGTTAGGCTCAAAGACGGTCTTTTTGCTAGTGTAACAATGAAATTTGTATTGAGTTACCGGAGCCTCGTTGATGTTCCTTAATGCGCCTTCCCTTTTTCCGTTGTGGTCTACCAACTTGTACCGAAAAGGGGAAGTAAGTTATCAATACTCATAGCCTATTTGGCCAAGCTTCTTCATGGTCAAAAGTACTTCTTTTTCTTTTTCAAAAAGTTATTTTTTTTTCAAAGTTGAAGTGTTTGACCAAACTTTTAGAAGGAAAAAAAATAATTTTCTGTAGAAGCATAAGCAGTTTTGGAAAAGCATATAAAAGTTGTTTCTCTTCAAAAGCTTGGTCAAACGCTAATTATTGCTTAGAAGTGTTTTTCCAATTAATTAGTCAAATACAAATTGCTTCTCGGCCAAAAGTACTTTTGAAAAAAGCACCTCTCAAAATAAGTTTGATTTTAGAAGTTTGGCCAAACAGGCTATTAATCTAAATGAAGTAAAACAACTAGTTGAAGACTAATAGCATCATCAAGCATCTCTGTTAGTTCCTCTTCACACTCCTCATTTTCCTCCTGTTGCTTACATGTATCATCTTTTATGCTCTAGCCTGTCAGCCTGTGCTGGTTTATCACGATCATCGCCCACGTAGTCTTGTACATAATTTTGATAAGACATTTTGGGCATTCGAATCCTTTTAGCCACTTATGAGTCCTGTGAAAACTCTACACATTGTTGTAGTCCTCGCTATGTTCTATACGATCAACTTAATTTCCAAACCAATGATATAATGGTGCTCTTTGTGTTTTGTCCGCCCTTAGTCCAATAGGCAATAAATTTTGTTATAAATGATTGTCGAATTTCTCCTTTTTTTTCAATTAATTAAGAGATTTTTCTCGTAAATAATTAAATAATCAATCTTCGTCTTAAAATTTTGTTATTATCAGTTGAAAAAACTATATTACATGTGGCCAGAGGTGAAACCACAACGAAGGAAAATACATGAATTTAGCAAAGATAATAAATAGAAGATGCAACTAAGTGATAGTATAGAACAGAAAAACTAAAGTTCCCTAAAACCTCTCCCTTGTCGATCAGATATACAAACAAAGCCAATGCAGTGGCTTAAAGGGAGACAAAGCATGATGTATTTAATTTACTGATTTCTGGCATTCATCACAACATAACCAGAGATCAGCATAACTTAGCTTTCTCCACGCTTAGAGAAATGGTGACAAAAAGCATCGAGACCTGCACTAATACTAAGTTCTAGTATTCAATACTAGAGAACTAAAAGTTTCCCTTAATAGTTTTTCTCCAAATGTAAGACTTAGCAGAAGAACATAGAACTGCGCACATTCCTGTGAAGCCGAGGCAATGCAGGAACGGGAGCACCACCAACTGCTGTAACTCCACCGTGGCTCGACGAGGCCTCTGACAGTTCATCAAACTTGATAAACTGACACATCTGTGCTGCTGCCAAGTGAGCATAACATATAGGTGCAACTGCGCGAAACGTATTAAGAAAAAACAAAATTGTATCATCAGATCAGCAGCATTAGGAGTAGTATGTGATGATATTCTATATTTTACACCTTTCAAGCCAGTAAAGAATCATAATTCCTGAAAAAGCAATACTAGTAAAACACAAATGATTTTCTTACCAACAGAGATGGCTGTACTACTTCTCTGATACCTGTAGTACAGTAGAAAGATGAATAAAATCTCTCAAAGAAGGATTTGAACAACAAATAACATCAACTCATAGAAGGGGACTGTTTACTTACACATATGATAGTGAATGGACCAGCTCTTGCATGTCATCCGCTGAAAATCCAATTTCATCATGCAGGACATGGTAGTGAGTCGGACGTGTTGTTCCCTGAATAGCACAAAGATGACAGAAGCTCATCATAGAATAGAAGCAATTAATATGAATCATACAACTGAGTCAAACAAGGGATTTACAATACTCACAATAGGCCCAGCATGAGCACACATGTAGAAGTCATTGTTCTTAGGATGGCAAATTGCATTGTCGATCACAGTCCCTGCATAGAAAGATATTTCATAGGAAGTTTATACAGAACAAGTCAATCAAATTATACTCCGGTAGTAACACAAACTAGGTAGCTAAAAGTACGAACCAGGAAGAACATTATCAGGTGAGTTGGTCTGGAAAAATTTTGTGTGGTGGTTCTTTTGTGCAACAACGACTGTGAACTTTGGAAGCCAATTCTCATCCAGATGATTGCAGGCCTAGAGAATATGGCCGTATTTAGTGATCAGGAAAAGAATAGGTTTCATGGAAAAAACTAAGCTGCAGTTACTGCACATGCAAACCTCGATAATCTGATCGAGCTCAATGTTTATGACTTGGTTGAACTGGGACTCACTCACTCCGTCCCTGTACATCCATGACAGCTTAATAATTAGCAACTATATAAATTTTAATGTGCACGGATGAGAAGAAGAAACCAAAAAATATACATCATATGCTAGTGTGAAGACTATGCTTCAGTTAGATGTTGCATAGTCAATATAGCCCTAAATCAGAAAGCTGGTCTTGAAAGCATAGTGAAGGTACATAAGAATTAAAGCCCTCAGAAGTAATGTCTTCCATTGTTTCAAGTCTACTTGAGAAGGGGAGAAAAGGTTGTGACGAAATGGGGAACTTGCACAAAAAGTAGATATGGAGTTGAAAAGTATGACAATTTCTAGTTCCACTTTCACAGAACTGCATTTGAGTAAATGATTCAAGACTGCAGTTCTCTTAACTTGCTTTCTAGTAATTATACCTGAAAATTATGATATGCTCAGGTTTCACTTTGTTAGAACTTGAGTAGAAGTCCACCAGCAGCTCCCTGTATACAGGACAAACTTCTTAAGCAACAAAAAATGGGGGGCATTCGATATACTTACATAGCATAGAGAGTACTCTAGTATCAATTGAAATCAGCTCGGCACAGTAAATATAAACATTTAAACAGGGACAACTACATTGAGTCAGCAACTACCTGATAAGGCCATCATCTTGAGTATCTGATACTTTTTTGTACAGAGAGTCTATCATTTCCAGCTTTGGTGACTGAGTACGAACAGCTGCTCGATAGCGAGAAATAAGGGGCCATTGTCTAGAACTGACCACCTGATAATCACAAATCCGTAGAATCAGCACCATCTAAGACATAGAGAGAAGTTCAGCAATATAACATGAGCAACATTATCTTTGAGTACCGCTGCAATGGATGGAACATCTGCTCGTCCAGGTGAGCCATGAGATACATCCATTCCAATAATGATTGTGGGAACTTTTGAAATCTGAGGTAGTACAGGGGAAAGCTCCATAGCCAAAAAGGAATTCATACCACCCAGCTGTGCAAAGAAGCACCACACATGGAAGAGGTGTTTATTAATCAATCAGGAGTCAGTAAGTAGTTGGAGTGAAAACCTTTTGCCAATTCAAACTTGCCTTTGCATTGATTTTCAAGAGAACATTGGTAAGGTACTGATCGTTGATCTTGGTTGGAGCAATACATTGGGTAACAATTCCAAGATCAGATAAATTCTTTTTCTTCCAGGGGCCTTCAACATGGAAAATTACCAAAAAAGAGATAATTAAAAAGGAGATTCCAGCCATTATTATATAAAACTTTAAATGTAAATTTCAGAAGAAACCAAGATGGGTCGGCTCTAAGGCAACAACCATAAAGGTCAGAATTCTTCCTCTCTGGAAGTATGCAGAGAATGAACTGAGGCGGAGATGGAAGTTTTGATTTCACTGCTTCTAGCATCTTCTCAACTCTCACAGGAGCAGGGTTGCGTCTGAACTGCGGATTCTCCTCAAAGATATGATCAAATGGTTTATTGATGGACTACATAGATGATGGAACACGTTAATGATGCAGAAATATGATTATATATGTGTATATATATATGCACTCTAGAGTTGGAAAGGTACTCACAATTCCTTTTTGTTGCCCACACCTTTGTAGATCCATACAAAGCTTACGGACATCACAACGGGCAGAGAAGTTCACAACTGCCCAACGCTCAAGTTTGCACGGTTCAACCAATTGCTGTGTTGGTAAGACTCCAAAATCAAAGGACTAGCATTGATAAGTCATCAGGAGAAAGTAATATTGTTAAGCAAGATATCCCTACCTTCTGGTTAAAATTCCACCTTCCATTTCTAGGAAACAAGTCTTGATCTCTGCCTACCTTCAACTGTAGAACAGGAAATAAAAAATGTCCATTCTTGTCAATCATTGTGGACAAACTCAAATTCTCTAATCTAAGGTGCCAACGTGAGAAACTTCTAGCAATTAAAAAGGCCAAAAGAGCAACAACAGCAGGAAATTGAACATCGATCATGCTCACCTTTGGAGTTGGCAAGATACGACCTTCAACTTGAGTAAACTGATCACTGATCGAAATTCCAGCAGTTCCAAGAAGAGGGTCAGCCTTATAGTTGCTGGTCTTCAGAGCCTGCAAGTTTTACATGATAGTGAAATGCATAGCTCGTATGAAATTAGTGCAGGCTACAATTGATTCTAGATCTTACATCACTCAATGTTCTCATTCTTTCTTGGGGCTTCTGTCGGGATTTTTCTACCAGGGAAGCCCTTTGTAGATTGGACAGCGCCTTGGTATAGCGTTGCAGAGACACCAGGTGGCAAAGCTGACAAGACAGAAAGGAAAACTATGAGGTCACAAACATTAAAAGCTGCACATATTAGGTGTAAATTGTCTAGTACCTCAAGAGGAATAAAAGTTGGATGTTTGGGTTTCCCAACGTTTATGCAAGGAAAATCTCCAGAATAATTCAAAGGAATATGGCGATGATGAGTGAAATATTCATAAACAGTCAGCTCAACCTCTTTCTCTTCCCCAGCCACACCATTTCCACTTTTCTGCTTCAATGTGAAACTGAAACACAAAACAACTGAGATTAAATCTTTGCATGATCTAAAGCAAATCAGTCCACAACATGTGGAAAAAAGGATTCATAATGAACACAAAAAGTAACAAACTGACGTCTGCTCTTTGCAAGGCTTTTCCGTGAGGCCGGTGATTTTGTATTCCCTATTTGAGGGGCTGGCCTTGATCCTCAGACTCTTGAGCATCTTCTTAGCCTGGGATAGAGGAGCAAATACGAAAATTGAAATGCAACGGCTGCAAAGAAGGAAAAGAGAATGAGTAATAAATTACCTTGGACCAGTCAATCTGGTAAGGATCTCTAGCATTTTGATTTGCCAGAAGGAAGTCTACCACTGGCCCTGGCTGCAAAATCATTGTTGTTGATGCATCTGCAAGCTCAAACATTATAAGATAATGATATGGGGGAGGTGAGAAAATGCAGTGATTTTTCTGGATAACAATTTACCCATGTTCAATGATAGGCCTCCCTGAGTAGCCCGGAAACTTGAATGGAAACCCTTGCATCCTAAAACTCCTCCACCAAGCTCAGTGAAGTTTCTTGGCTCATCATGAAAAAAAGATTGTCGCACAATCAGGCAGCCCCTGTAACAAAACAAAAAAAAATTTAGTTTTAGATAACCAGAATAAGTTGTCAAGGCAGAGAAAGAAGCAACTCCATACCGTTTGGCAGCATGCTGCCTCAAAACTATGTCAAGCACTCTCACTGCCTCTTGATACTGTTCAGAGTCTTGTCCCCCGAGTGCATTTGTAATTGCTTGCATTGGTATTTTTGCAGCATACTTAATTACCACTTTATATGCCTTTGACCGTGGCTGCCTCTTTGACCTTTTTTTATCAGCGTCACCGGGGCTCCCTTCAAGACTTCCACCTCGAGTAGTGCTTCTGTACACATGAAGCAAAAGTTTAGTTGATGCATAAAATTGGTTTTTAGAAAACCAAAATCGTTTATTGTAAAATGCAAAAAGAAATTGAGTACTGCACCTAGAAGAAGAAGAGAGATCCTCCAACACAACAGTAAACTCAAGTTTGTTGTGAGGTAGTGCACCAATTGTAAACAGGCTCTTCTCACCATCATAGGCAAAATCTTTGCCGGCTAGCTCTAGTGCATACGTTTGTTGCACCTTGTCCAGAATTTTTCGTCCGGTGCCTTTAGCCTCTACAGGATTTCCATCTTCATAATTTAGAGCAACCTGAGGCAATAATAATCAATATTTTTTCAGTTCACTTCGAAATTTAATCAAGTCAAACACAGCATTTCACATTGTACTTTAGCACAACGAAATTGAATGCATTATAAGCAGATGAGAGCTTACACTATAATGGAAGAAGTATCCATCAGAGTTGGTCATCCCTACTTTAAAATGGTTGGTGAGTAGACGAATCTTTTGCCCTTTTGATCCAAGCCCTGGTCGAGCCATAGGAACATGGCTTGGTTTTGTTGTTGTAGCTTCACCTTTTGAAGATGCCATTCTAAAGATCAACCTAATTCAGTAATTTGTTCAGAGAGAAGTTAAAAAAACAAGACCAATGGAATTTGAAGTGTCATAGCTTTATAAAATGATGTTTCATATTTCTGGTGTGAATAAACCAGTAAGATATAATATATCCAGTCAGTTTGTCAAATAAATGATATGATATAGTTGTAACATCATGTTATCTTAACAGAACATATCACAACAGGACTAAATTTTCGTCTGTAGATTCAGACATGCTGCAGTTTGTGGCTATAAAAATATAATCAGACAAAGCTTCAAAAAGCAACAGAATTTGAGAAGAAAGAAAGAAAAGCTCAGCATACAATTAATGCACAGACACATAGAGGCACATAAATAGACCAAAGAAATGCATGTATAATGTATTCATTCCACTTAGCCAAGTGAAAGATCATGCATGAATACTAAAATAAATGGCCTAGTACGTTGAATGCAAGTTATTGAAACAGAGGGCCTTGATCTGAAATGAAATGGGAATATAGAAGGGCATTCAAACATGAGTAACAAACTATTACCTACCAGTAAACCAATGATAACAGAAAAGTACAAAAGGTGTACCCTTTATGGTTTGATCATATAAAGATATCCACATTTGGTCAAAGGGTGGCACACAACCACAAAGTTTGAAAACCATATTACAGATATTATCATCTAGCTGTCAGGACATTAACTGCAATAAATCTTGAGCGACGACTATAAAATCTCAATAGAACATGTTACGAATGGTTCTCAGTATTTATTTTCCAGTAAAAAACACAAGAAAAAATAAAGTAATATAATATTCTGGTAACATGAAGATTCAGATGAGATACTAACAGTATTCATCTTTCAGAAAAAGGGGAATTAAGGGAAAAGATTAAACCACAAAGTACAATAAAGCTCCAGAAATTATAAGGGATTTGCAGAAAGAAAAGACTCCATTATCAACATGAAGAAGCAACCACATAATTCATAGAACACGTGAAGTCATACATGCATACAAACATGGTACTTAACATTTTAACATCTTATAATGCCTGAATTAATCCCTCTTCAACTAAGATTGCTAATACACAAGATCCACACTCCAGCACATACTCTCATATAAACTATACGCGTAGACCACAGAGACAGTCACAAGCATATATATACAAGTAAAATACAAATAGTTTAGCAATCTAAACACACGCACATGCATATGGTTGCACATAAAAAGTTGATCTGCATAGCTGGAATATGGCAGTTGCTATAGACCAAAAAGAGCAAAGATTTCCATTTTTGGCAAACAGATTCAGAGCAATAGGTTGACTAAAACACATACACTGAACATGCAGATAGCAGAGATAAACACTGATACAAAAGGCAAAAGTAAAATAATGTACGACCGTCGTTTCAATTTTCAATTTAGATGAGGTAGTTTGAGTTGAAACGAGTTTAAGAAAAAAAAAAAAAGAACTTTTGAAACTCGTGGTCTTAAAAGCTAAAGGATAAAAGCTTATAACATTTGTGTGGTAATAAAAGCTTCACATTATGGGTAAAATGAATAATTTAAAGTTGAATTATTTCCAAATTAAGAAATGTGTCATTTGAACAAACTAAGAAGGAAAGTACATCATCTAATTTGAAACGGACGGAGTATATGAATCAAAGCTTTTAAGCTAGCAAAAAACCAGTTTCATGAGCATCTTAAACATGCATACATCAGAAACAGTACATATGCAGAGAGCAAAGAAAACTCAACACAAACAACTACATCCATGTTATATTGTGTACATATATATATAGAGAGAGAGTGAATACCTCAGTTTTTAAAATTTAAAGAGTGGTAAAAGCAGACCCCAAGAATCCCTACAAAAGTTTCCTCTATTTTGTAAGTAATGGATAGTACAATATTCTTGTCTTTACTTATATGCAAAATTAAAGCAGTGTACAAAATATATCTCCTAATCTCCTATAGGATAAGGAGACAACTAATTTTACGAGTAAATGAGCACTACTTTTACAACTAGTACTAGTAATAAAATAATGTAATTAGCACACAATTAAAAGTTTAAAGAGACTAAATAACAGCTGTAGTAAAGACTAAAGTTTTCCATTTTTGGCTAATGAATAAAAACATGCCAATGGACAATGGCTCAAAAAACATAAACAATAAAACAAGGAGACTACCCATAATGGTACCTGTTCGATTTCAAATCCCTTTTACCCAAAACGGAAAAACGGAACTTATCCCAATGAGTTAGTGTAAAAGGATATATGAACAGACAGTGAACTTCATCTCACATATATACATACATACATATATACATATACGTACGTACATACATATATGACATGCACAAGTGTAATTATAACCCATAAAACCCTCTTCTCCCAAAAGTCAAAACCCCATTCGCAAGAAACCGCAGAAAAACAGAGTGAGTCAAACCCTTTTACCAAAAAAGTAAAACGTAACTTCTTCCAAAGGCTAACTGTGAAAAGGATATATATGACAGATTTTGAAAAGAAAAAAAGATTGGACTTCAAGAGAAGATGAAGCAACAAACCATGTCATAGACTCATATATACATACATATATACATGCATTAAGGGTCATTACGACCCAAAAAATCTCAAAAACAACAACTTTTATCCAATATTGTTTACACAGACCTACAGTGAGAGCAAAGCAAGAGACGAAACCAGAAAAGAACAAAAACGAGAGACGAAAACAGATATAGTAGTCATGAAACATACAAACACTGTAAAACCCAAAAATCTCAAGATACAGTAGTCATGAAATCCATAAAGATGAAAAAAAAAAGCTATTACTAAGAAAGAACAACGGTAATGCACAATGCTTTGCAAAAACCAAAAGCGTAAGACCCAATAATCTTTTCAGTTCAAGATACAGTAGTAAATAAAAAAGAAGAAGAAACCATTAAGAAAGAACAACGTTGATGCACAATGCTTACAAAGAGGATAAACCAAACCTTAAAAAAAACAGCTTTGTTAGAAAGAGAAAGATCGTAGCACAATATGAAAAGAGAGAGGGAGGAGTAATAAGGTTATATTATGCTGATGTACATATGGCGGTCGGGGGTGTAGGGTAGGGGAAGTAGGGGTGGGGTACCAAAAAGATATGTTATTGGTATACTACTGCAGTTGCAGTGCCGCCGCTGCTGCTAGTAGTATTTGCGTTGTGTCTTTCAATAGAGTATACTGCTTTTCAACTAATTGTCCCAAAAAATGAAAACTTTTCCTTCTGAAGAACTGAACTCTTCATTCTAAATTAAAATGACTAACCAATGTAATATGGATGTTGAGACTCATGTACTCTCGTGTAAAAGGATGGACATTTAGCATACTTCTCACTAATTTTGGATATCATTTAGTTTGCGTCTATCATTCGGTGATTTGCTCTTATTAGGAATCATGTGTTCAGAATATTTAGTTGTTTTCCACACTTTAGGAATCATGGGCTTATATTTATGTTGTGATCTTTAGAGTTCACTTTTAGCTTAGTTTAACTCTTAAGGTGGATTTGATCAAGCGGATTTGTAATGATACATATAGTTTGTTTGATGTGCATAACTTAAAAGAATATTTTTATATTTATTTATTGTCTTTAATTGAAACTAGTGCTCTCTTTACACACCTAATTGCTGAAGAAGAAGCATACTTTACTAAATGTTTGATTTGTTCTCTGGAATATAACTTATCCCTATTTGAAGCTAAATAATTATAGTTAAGGTTTTTACCAAACACTTGGTAGTGATAGGTAATTTTGGGTTAAAAATTAAAAATAACATGATTCTTTAGGAACCTCGTGAAGAAGGTTCAGTAATGTCATAGTCAAGTTTGATTACTTGGATTCTGCATTTCTTTAGTTCTTTACTTTTTTCTGTTGAACATAAGATTTGCCTTCTAATCTTTTTCTTTTTCTTGCATATGCACTTGGAGAAGAAGTGGAGTCTCACTCGAGGCTCTCCACGCCCGAACATGAAGTTACTACATAGCATCTTCCTTAGAAGTGAACGGATAGCGACAAAACAAGCAAAATGCTTGGGACGCTTATGGCGCCTTTATTTCTTTTTCCTTTAACATTCTGCTATTTGACTTTACTCGTGTGATTTGGGATTATATGCTTCAATTCATATTAGCATGGTGTGTTTTGTTGTGTAAAATCTTTACCTCTTACTGCCGATAATCGCTTGTTATTTTAACCACATAAAATGTAGCCTTTATATATAGATGTTAATATTTCTTTTTCAAGTGACGTTTTCAAAAACTGTTCATCAAAACCTTTTCTAACGACGTTGAATTACACTTTAGCAAGAAAAAAATGCTTAAGTCTAATTGCGTATTTTCTAAAGTACATATGAATTGTTCTTCTTTTTTTAAGCTTAATAAAATTTCCATTCCATCAAAATATTTTGGCTTTACTTTCTGGAATCTAAACATATTTTGCTAACCCAATTTTTTTTTTTTTAAATTGTATGAAATTTGTCCTCTTTTAAAAGCAGTCCTAGTGCATTGAGATTTCTTTTTCAATCACTATACAAGATTTTGACCACTTCACATCAAATATTTTATATAGTGCTCACACGTTTTTTAACAATAAAATTAATCTAAGTTTAGCCGCTTAATCGTAATTAACGGATCATATAAGGTGCTTAATAACCTTCCCTATAGGATTAATTAGAACCCATAATCTTAAGGTTAAACAGACCGTAAAAAACAGAGTTAACTTTAAGAATTATTTAGCTGAAATTGGTGTCCTAATTCACCGTTAAAATAATTAGGTGGCGACTCTCTTTAATTAATTAAACCTTCAGAATTACCAATATTATACTCTATTTTGACCCGCGTTAAAATGGGGTATAACACGAGCCTGGGACCGCATTCGCGAAGAACAACTTAAGGACTCCCCAACCCCCCTCCAGTACACTACGCGATCGCGACCAAGACCCTGCAATCGCGCAGAAGAAACCCTTCCCCAGCACAACTTGTGCACTGCGATCGCGTGGGTTAAACCGCGATCGCAAAGAGCAAATCCTAGGACACCAGAAACAACAACTCACACCAGATTTTTCTAAGTTCGAAACACCCCGATGCCTATCCGAAACTCACCCGAGCCCTCAGGGCTCCAAACCAAATATGCACACTACCCCAAAAATATCCTACGGACTTAGTCGTGCGATCAAATCGCCAAATTAACATCTTAAACAACGAATTTAGCATAGAAATCAAAGAAAAATCTCAAAACTTTCAAAGTTTCAAATTTTACAAATACGGGTCTGAATCACGTCAAACGACCTCCGTTTCATACCAAATTTTACAGACATCACTCAAATATTATATTGAACATGTACCGGGCTCCGGAACCAAAATACGGGAGGGGGGGAGTGCACGGTTAGCCACTAATAACACATGTATTTATTTTTAAGCCATTATTTAAAATGTCTTCAGTCTTTAGCCACCGCTTTAATAAACTTTAACTGCCTGGACGAAAATACCCTTTTGCTCATGTCCTTGACTTTTGAACTTAACTTCACGACTTCAGGACTACATGTCCTTAACTTTTGAACTTGAACTCTAAGTTCAGGACTTCAGGACTACATGTCCTTAACTTTTAAACATAACTTCAGGACTTCAGGACTACATGTCCTTAACTTTTGAACTTAACTTCAGGACTTCAGGACTACATGTCCTTAACTTTTGAACTTGGAACTCAAACTTCAGGGTCAAGCGTCCTTAACTTTTGACCTTGTAATTGTAAGTTAAGGACTACTAGTCCTTAACTTTTGACCTTGTAATTGTAAGTTAAGGACTGCATGTCCTTAACTTTTGAACTTGTAAGTAAAAGTTAAGGACCTATTGTCCTTAACTTTTGATCTTGTAACTGTAAGTTAAGGACTGCCTAACCTTAACTTTTGAACTTGTAAGTCAAAAGTTAAGGACCTATTGTCCTTAACTTTTGATTTTGTAACTGTAAGTTAAGGACTGCATGTCCTTAACTTTTGAACTTGAAATTCAAAGTGTGTCCTTAACTTTTGAACTTGTAAGTCAAAGTTCAGGACCAAGTCTCCTTAACTTTTGAACTTGAAACTTGAAGTTGAGGACCAAGTGTGCTTAACTTTTTAACTTGGTCCTTAACTTTTGAACTTGGAATTCAAAGTTAAGGACCTACTATCCTTAACTTTTGAACTTGGAGCTCAAACTTCAGGGCCTATTGTCCTTAACTTTTGAATTTGTAACTGTAAGTTTAGGACCTATTGTACTTTTATATTGATACACATACACACACAATAGCTAAAAAATACTTATATATATATATATATATATATATATATATGGGGTTTATCTTGGTTTATAATTTATTTTGGTCCTACTTTTGGCCTCCTTGCCTTTGTAGTAGAATCAATTTTCTATTTTAATGTTCAATTCTAGATCTATGTTTGATATGCAAACCAGAACGATAATTGAAAAAATGAATTTTCTCATTTTTTTATAATTTCTACTAATAAATTACAAGGTAGGGGTAAGATTTACATACACCCCACTCTCTCTAAACCCCATTTGTGGGTTCATATTGGGGATGTTATTCTTGTTATCTATACCAGGGAATAGAATTAATATTTTTTTATCAAAAGAAAGAAAACCCCAAGTATTTTTGTTTCACATTATATAATTGGTGAAAAAAAATTTCATTCATGATATATATATATGATAAGTTCCAAATATGGTTTATTACGGGTAGAAAGCTTCACTTAATGGTTTATTAATTATTTAAACTCTTTTTTACCAATACTTTAATTTGTTTTCCAGCTATGAACCCATAAATATTGAGGGGATTAAGATTTTACGTTGTGAGAGCATGAAATGTTAAATTTAAATAACTCGTTGATATTGCTTTTTGTATTCCACAGCATATGTTCAATCTGCACCCATCACAAAAGAAAAATAAAAAGAATACCAGCAAGAAGATGACTCAAAATGGAAAAGGAGCAATCTGGCTCTTTCATGGAGACACTACCTGAAAAACAAAAACAAAAGGGTAATTTACATAGGATACAAAATTTTGAATTATAACTTCCTTCGTACTTATATCATTCATTTCATTTGTATTATTCCGTCTTAATAATTTTGGAGAAGCGAGGAGTTAGGAAGAAAAGCAATAGAAGAAAGAGTAAAAATATTTTCTCATATTAATTTTAATAAATACCACCTTAAATAGTGGCTACCTCATGCCATTTCTCCAAAATACGGCCTGATACCATAAATTTCAAATATAACCAAATGTCAATGGACTCGTATATTTTCAGTAAATCAATCTCTTTCAGAAATTTATTTCTCGGGCTTGGGACCTCGGAATTCGGTTCCGGGCATATGTCCAAGTCCCATATTTTCCTACGGACCCTCCGGGACCGTCGAACCACGGTTCCAGATCCGTTTACCCAAAATATTGACTGAAGTCAATTTAAATTCAATATTAAGGTCAATTTAGCATTTTTCTCAGTTTTGCACGTAAAAGCTTCTCGGATACACGTTCGGGCTGCGCACATAAAACGAGATGAGATAAAAGGAGGTTTTTAAGGCCTCAAAAAATAATTTTGATTTATAAAACAAGGGATGGCCTTTTGGGTCATCACAAAAGTTCTTTGGTAAGAATTTGCAAGTTTGATCAATTGGAACAAACTTTTGATAGGTAATTAGTCATCAATAATTGGGGATGCAATATCAAACAGAAAAATAGTAGAACATTTTTATAAATGAAAAAGGTGGCCAAGAATGAAAGACAACCATATAAACCGATCGAACCAATTAACAAATATTTTTACATAATATATACCATGGTCCCTTAGTTTCTTCCTTGCCTAAAATATAAAGGTTATGAAATGTGTCTTTAATTAAAGCTAGCCTTTTCAAGTTGGTTCTTAAAAAAAAATATAGGTCATACAAGGATAAAATGCTATTTGTGAGTAATGTGAATACAACTCTATCGGGTCTTCTAAAACAAATCAAAATTCATATATCAAAATTACAATAATGATTCAAAGATTTAAACCACACAAAGTTCCTTCTTTTATTAAGTTTGATTAATATGATTAACATTTAGCATTTTCATGAACTTCTATCTTTTTAAGATTTTGTTTTACAATTTAAACATCATGTTTTATATAATATTTATGTATCAACTAATCTTATTAAATATTTTCTTATTTGGATCATGTAAAAATTCCTAATATTCAGGACTTTAAATTTAATATAAATTTCATCTTATATAATATCTTTCCTTATTTGACCAACTTTTATATCCTTATGCGTGGACTTAATTCTTTTTTTTTTTTGGAGTTTAATATGTGGCACTTAAAATTTTTCATGTTCTTAGATTCTTTCCCCAAATATTACCGATAATAGAATACCTAAAAATCATTGGAAATCAGCAATACATGTTCTTTTTTGTTTTGACTTTTTAAGAGTTAATTTTAATTTCAAGTATAAATTTCTAGAAGTTTAAACTAACATGGTAATATTAATTTAAAAAATAAATCGAGCTACAACCATACTATGTAAAATTATAACTACAATTGATATTTTAATATTTTGATAAACTAATATATTTGAAACTTTAAAATAACTACAACGTTTTTATTTTTTACAAGAAGAGGTCCACTTAAAAAACTTATGTAATTAGGTTACAAAGAACAAACTCCATCACCTGCTTAAAAAGACGTATAAATATCAAACATAAAGGTTTTAATATTAGACTCCAAACCGAGAAAAGACAAAAAAGAGCAACGAAAAATTCATAGCACATTTTTAAACTTTTAGTCTCTATTGTTATAAAAGTAGCTTAACTTTTTTTTTTAACATATAATATTTATTTAAAAATCTTGATAAATTAAAACTAGATTTTATAATCTTATTCTCCAAAAAATAAAAAAGGGATTGATTCGTGTAATAATTCGCATAAAATTTTTATATTTCATTTTATATCTACGGAAAGAGTATGCACTCTCTTTTATTTAATAAAAAAATTATTTTTTTGTATAATAATCCTATAAATATAGAGTTTTTAAAGAGATGTTAGATGAGATACAATAACATAATACATTGGTATTTTAAATAACAAAATATCTATTAACCACAAAATATTATATAACTAATTCAACTAAATTCATCATCTTTTCATGTTTAGAAGATATTAAATTTACAATTATTGTGTCAATTTATTAATTATTGTTTTTATCACTTAAGTTAATATTTGATTTATCCATTGTTATTCCCAACAATTTCTTCTTCATGTATACATTTATACCGACTAACGTGATGCTAACGTGCAACACACATGATCAAGTCCGTATGATATTTTTAGATCTGCATGCATGATTTGTTTGGAGCCCCGAGGGCTCGGGTGAGTTTCGGGTAGGCCACGAGATGTTTTTGCACTTGAAGTAATTGTTGGTTTTAAGTTTTCTCGTGTCCAAGTAATTGCTCTGTGCGATCGCATAGGAAAGACCGCGATAGCACAGAATAAATTTAGAAGGCCTGTTTGGAACCCTGTGCGATCGCAAGGCCTTATCCGCGATCACACAGTGCAAGCTCAGGGGGGCCCAAAATTTGTACTGTGCGATTGCACAGTCCCTCCTGCGATCGCACAGCTCAACTGTCCCTTATACTGTGCGATCGCACCTCTTTATCTGCGATCACACAGTTCTCATGTCCAATTATTATAAATATCATATTAAAACCGGACATAACACTTTCTTCCCCAATTTTTCGAAGTACCAGCCCTAAAAACGGGTTTTCATCAGAAATATTCATCTCCAATTCATAGGTATCAATTCCAAACATTGTTCTTTCAATTCCTTACCATTTGGTATCACTTTTAAAGCAAAAATAAAGAATTTTCATGGTAAAAATCTAGGTTTTGGGTAGAATTAGGGAGTTTTGTAAAAATTGAATTTTTATATCAAATTAAGGTCGGATTTCGAAACTAATAGCATATTTGGGTTCGTGGGTGAATGGGTAAACGTAATTTGGTCCGAACCCCGAGTTTAGACCAAGCGGTCCCGGGGTTTGGGTTTTGACTTTTTTTTAGAAAACTTAGGAAAAATTATATTTTTCAATAAAGTTAGTTCCTTTAGCATTAGTTAATGATATTAAGTTAATTTTGATTAGATTCGAACAATTTAGAGGTGAATTCAAAAGGAAAAGAAATAATTGAGCCGTGAGTGGCCTGCGGAATTGAGGTAAGTGTTTGGTCCAGCTTTGGGTTGAGGGAATAGGACTCCCCTCTTGTTTGCTATGTGAAATGCATGGGCGTAGTGTATAGGTGTGGTAACGAGTATCTATGCACCACCCAAATTATTATTAAACATGATTCCCCTTCTCGTTCCCAATTTAATTGATTATTGTCCTGATTGTTATATGTTCATTATTGCTTCTATGACTATTTGGCCTTGTTGATCTGTTGTTAGATATTGTTGTGATTATTTGGAAAGAGTTTTGGTTGTTTGAGCTGGTTTCCTTGTGATATNATTGAGGAAGTTGTGAGAAATGTAGTCTAACTGTTTCGTAATTGTGGAGGTTCACGTGGTTATTGGGTTTCATTGAATCATTTTCAATTGTTGTTGTAAGTGTGTTAAAAATGTTGGTTGTTCTCTTGAGTCTATCTTAGTATATAAAGACTGAGCTGGATTGACAGCGTTATAGTGTTTACTTATATTCTGATTGGTTTTATTGTGAAATGATATTGGTTAAAGCTTACGAGCTATATGATTTTCTATTTAAAATTGTGGAAATAACAGTATTGTGAAAGGCTTGGCCTGAATTGTGAATTTCTTTTTTTATGAATAATTTATTATGATATGTCTGGTGGGAGCGGGTTGCACGCCGCAACAAAGAGTGATAAGAGTGGACATCCGGGATCGGGTTGCACGCCGCAACAGGAGCAATAAGGGTGATATATTTACGGAGGAGCAATAAGGGAGGACAAGTGGGAGTGAGTTGCACGCCGCAATAAGGAGCGATAAGGGAGGACATTTATATTTTTACTGATTTTCTTGAAAAACAAAGATTTAAAACTTCCTATTTTATATTATTGTTTTCATATTTTGGCACTATTTTTATTCAAAGATAAAGTTTGAAAACTTGGAAATTGTTGAGGATTGGTGATAGCTGAGGCCTGAAAGAAGCGGTTGTGTCACTTTATTATTGTTGCAATATTTGTATTGATGTGTTTAGATTTCCTTCCTGTTTTACAATTATTGTCTCATGTATATTTTCTTGTTCGTGCAGAATTATTTTATTGTGTTATCGTATGTATATATATATATATATATATATATATATATATATATATATATAT